>CM023485.1:53751130-53976130 GCA_013339685.2 Hyalomma asiaticum
GACGCAGATTTCTGTGCTTTCTTCAAGAGATCCTGATGGTTAGAGGCTTGAACTAACTCATTAAACTCTATGAAATAAAGTCCACATGCACACATTATGTGGATGATGTAAGGTGGAAGCTGGATGATCACTGGATGATGTAAGCTGTGCTCGATCGAATAACGTTCGTCTTATCAGGCAACAACAAAATTTGCTGTGATTTAAAGGGGACATCAATTTGCACAGTGTCCGCCAAGGTAGAACAGCGGTTAAAGTTCTTGAATGCTGACACGTACGATCTTACCCGGCTGCGATTGTCGCATTTTTGATGGAGCCTGCGATGCTAGAGTTGTTCCGTGGCGTGTTAAAGGCACACGTTAAAAAAAAAAAAGAATACCGAGCTGGTCCAACTTTCCGGAGCCTTCTACAACGACGTGCTTCAGTCGTGTCGTTGTACTGCTATTTAAAGCCCCAGCAATTAGCATGACTAATTTGCGCACCGCTTGCCGTACAGGTGGTCCTAATGCTTCCAATTTGACCGCCTAACTTGGAGTACATTGCTCTGTCGCACGTCAGCTTCCAGTAATGCCTTCTTTTATTTATTTATTTATTTATTTATTTATTTATTTATTTATTTATTTATTTATTTATTTCACCACATACTGTTAGCCCTCAGCCCGTTCTGGGGTGGGTTGCAGTTGTAGTTATAATGCAATGCAATACAATGCAACATTTTAAAATACAAAGTTCAAGCAATACAATATAATGCGACAATGCATTTCTTAAGCAATCTGCTAAAGAACCCGAATATTAGAAGAGTTAAAAAATAAACATATGTCAGTGTTTTAGCTCAGACTGAGCGAAATATTGCTTGAGCCCTTCCCCGATGTTCTCCATTGAGGTACATTGTAGCAGTGATAGAGGCAGTGAATTCCATTGTCGAGTAGTTTTTGGAAAAAATTAACTTGCATATGTATTGAGACGCTGCTGACGTAATTCGTACGTATATTAATTCCTTTCAAAATTCTTCATCTGCGTGGCGTTAAGCGCTGTTGTAGATCCATATTTAGCTTATTTTATGACATCACGAAAATGAATTTTAGACTGACCAACTTTTGACGATCAGGTACAGTGGGAACTTGCAGAAGACGCACCACTTCTGTTACTGATTTTCTCGAGTACTTCGACCGGATGAACCTAGTGGCTGAAACGCGTTCATTCAATCAAGTTGAAAGAGAGGTAATAGAGGCGTTTCACACATACATCAGTCAAGATTGTATAAGCTCTCGATTTATCGCGTTATCACAAAAAGAAATTGACTTACTTGCAACTAAAGTGACACGTTGTACGTAGGTTCCGGGCATCTGTTGATGTAGAATGATGACGTGTACGTGTGCATGAGCAATGTACTTTTAAGTATCTTTACTTTTCTTTGCATTTTTGTGTCCCTACATAAGGAAGTGAATGACAAAAATAAACCAGCTGTTGGTAGGCGCGTCGTCCTGTTGTGTTTGTTTCATTACACCTTGTCAATCCTTTACAGTGCGTTGAGCCATGAATATGGTCGAAGAGCAACTGTGTTACTCCGCGACACTCGTACAAAACAGGTCGTTCGTTCCTTCCTCCATCTCTCCTCTAAGGCCCGTATTCAAAACCTAGATTATCCTTATTGCTTGTTTTCCTTATATTCTGTGAGCCCTTATCATGTTTCATGAACAAATTAGTCCAGTATCGACAAACAAGTCTTTCGCACTGATCACCCGTTTTAGTCGCCTTAATTCCACATGTTCCAAGGGCGATAACAATAGGATAGTTATATGAATACGGGCTCTAGCTTTGGTGAGGGCGGAGCAAGTAACACGCAATAGTTCGTGCAGGTGATTGCTCATCTTGCGGAAGGCGTAACATGAAGCGCAGTGATAGAAGGCAGCAGCGTATAGACACATGAGGGAAGACAAAGCCCCCCTGGACACGCTGATTTCTTATTACCGTACGAGAAACAAATTCAGTTACACTTGACCAAAACAAGGAACTCAAAACCGACTGTAGCGATTGAACAATGAGTAACGGAGGTTGCACCCAAATATGACCACAAAATATTGTCTTCGAGAGGTATCTGCACTCGAGAAGGGGAAAGTCGAAATCTTGTGCGTTCTGCATAGTTTATCCTGTTTCCTCAAGAGCTGTTAACCACACTGAGTTAGAAATGCCGCAATGATTGCAGAAAATGCCTAAAACGCAAAGAGACCTGTCTGACTGGATAGTTGGCCTCGTCCAGCACACCGCGCGGCGATATTAGAAAGAAGGGGTGCCGCATAAACCAAGGTAGAGCTAGTGTGGAGAATTTTTTTTGTGTGTGTGTGAAATGCCGTTTTCCTCTAGTTCCGGACGAAAGTTCATGTGTCGCGACCTGTAGCATAATAATTTGATCGCTGAGCTGGAAGATCCAGTTCCACTTCAAAGCGCGCGAAAACTTGTGGCACTCGTGAAAAAACCGGAAGAAAACAAAACGCGCGGAATACTGGGAACGTCCCGATCCCCTCTAGTCAAAGAGTTTCCTATTAAAATACTAGAGGGAAAACTGGCGCTAGTGTCTATGGGAGTTTCAAACAAGGCGGTTGAGCCAGCATGGGAATGATGGGTATGACATGGATTTGCCTAGTCTTCGTTCTTCTGGCTTCATATGGCTTTACCAATTAAAAAAAAATAGGTCGTTTACGACAAAATAGTGCATTAAAACGGAATATTTAGGAATAACTATGTCCGTGCGCATGCACTAGTTGCTTCTTCGCGGTTATAAAAATATTGAACGCTCAGAACTTTAGCAATATTGTGCGATATGGCAATGTTGCCTCCTCTACTTGCGCCCAGATTAAGCGGCGTCCATGAATGTTTAAGCTCCAGATATAGTTGTGTTCGACGTTAAAGTAGAAATTTTTTTCTCTTGTAAGTGACGTGCTAATGTTTTCAAGTATGTAAAAGGCAGGTGCGCCTTCTAAATCTAACAAACGTGCTTTCACTCGCTTCTTCAAGCGCAGTGCAAGTGATACACTGCCTTTTTACAAACTATATGGGTCACGCCGCTGCGCGAGGCCGTAGCAGAAGCGCAGTATTGCCCATCGTATCTTGGTTAGTTTTGGGCAAAAATGTGATGTTAAATAAGCAACCGTGCCGTTAGACTCCGTCAGAAACTGCGCCTGAGCCTTGATCTGAGCTGACTTTTTGAGCGTCGTCTGCGGGCGCGCTTGCCTATCGCTACGCACGATAACTGTGCGTCTGCTTGGCGCAGTCGGTCAGCATAGAATTAATCAGACAGCGGAATCTAATGGTGTAGTACGAGGTATACGGACAGCCTTGTCACAAGGGATGTATGTCATACGTGAAAGCGACCCTAAGCCTACAGATAAAATTCGCGAGATGAAGCGCAAATATTTCTAAAGTTGGGTAAAATACCACTGCAAATAATGTGTAGCCATCCATCAACAAACACGACTGTAGTACATGCGACAGTCTGATGATTTCTAGCGGTAAAGCGTACACTACAGCCGCTGCCTACGTCGCGTAATGAAAAAGTGTAGTAATGTCAATGTCACTCGCGTCACTGACGCTAAAAAAACAGGAATAAACAAATCCACCAGAACGTTTGAAGCCGCGGGCACGAAGACTAGACAAATCCATGTCATACCCATCATTCCCATGGCATCTTCACGATCGCAGCGCCAGTTTTCCCTCTAATATTTTAGTAGGAAACTCTATGCCTCTAGTCTAATGCCTTCTCGCTACAGCACGAGCTTTCCTCTATGCTCACTAGATTTCCGTCTGTTAACGCCCCCGTCAGAGCGCATGTATCCCAATCGCAGATTTGGCGATAGCGAGCTTACTCGGAGTGACGAGCTCCGTTCGCGAACAGGCCGAGCGCTCACGATCTGATAATTGAATTAAACGTTAGTTTAGCGCGAAGAGGTCTGGTTAAGCGATTAGAAAAGCCGGGGGAAAAAAAAGGGGGGGGGGAGGAGGAAGGGGCAGTTATGAATACATAAAGTTACGCACTAGAACTTTACACTCTTGTATTCCTTAACGTGCAACTACCTCTATGAGCACAAGTTTAGCGTTAGTGCGGTGTATGACTGATTCCTCCGAAAAGAACGATCGCACATCCTTTCTTTTCGTTATTTCTGACACTGACAGCGATCAATGCCTGCAAGAATAGCCTGCTCATCTATGAATGAAAGCTTATTTTGCCTATACGCAAACATATGCACACGCCCTGTTCTGAAACTATAGACAACCAATCGACACGAACACGCCCATATAAAGATTATGCGATCATCACACCCTTAATTCAGCGTACAAAAATGATTGGAGTAGTTAGTGGTGGCGATTAACGGTGGTCGTTATCTGTCTAAAAAATGCCACAGATGCTTCTCCGCGCATTAAATTGCGGGATAAAAATGTATGATGAGGAAGACATGATTCTAATCTTCAGACTTCAGATTTCAAGTCATTTTTACCTATAATGGCATGTTCTTTTGTGACAGCTTGGGATCATATGTAAGTATTGTGGGCGTCGACTGATAATGAAAGCAAGAGGTAGCGTGGTGCATATTAGGCCATAATCATATAGGAAACTATTTTCTACCGTTCTTTCCACTGTTCTCAACCAAATATCATGTTGTTCAAGCAAGAGCGTGTTGGCCGTTGATATTTCTGCGCAAACATGACTTCTAACGTCCATAACGTTGGAAGCCTGCTTCCAACGCTATCTAAACTGACATGACACGCGTAATATTCTAACAAAGCCTACTCACCCATCGCAGAAGCAGTCCACAACTGGTCATTTTTGCGGCGCACAAGTGCATCCACTCACTAACTATGGCCCAGCCGCAAGCCGCACAATATAGTCAATGACCGTAAGCCCGTCCCTTTTCGTTTAAAATTACGCCTTTAGCCAAGAGCAAAGCCCACAGAATGAAACCTGGCCGCCGCCGAACGGGTGCCGCTGTTGACGTCTGGCGGCGCTGAATGTCATTGTCCTGATATTACTTCACATGCTACATGGCCAAGCAAATATTCTTCGCAGTTACGACATCTATAGCGCGAACGCGCATCGCTCTTGGTGGCTAGAACCGATATGCCCATTTTGACGTTTAAAGCGGAAACCGCGTAGAACATGCAGCGCTCGCGAAATGAAACGTGCGATCTTGTAGCTCAGAAATGCCCCTACTATTTTCACAGTCCCCATGTTCTGCTCCAGCGGCTTAACGCTTGTACAAGTGCATTGGAAGCAGCCGTACCTCAAGTGGCCTGATTCGCAGCGATGCGAGATAGCCATCTCGAGTTATTGCGCTCACTACTCGTCATACTTAAAGCTTTTACGTCGCGTTTCCATCCGTGAGTCCGTGGACACTAACTTATACGGAACTTGGCCCCGAATCGGCGAGTTTGATTTGCGCAACGCGAAGAACATGCTGTTAGCGCCGATCATCGGAAGCACGTAGTTACACACCGTAATGCTGCCGTTTTGATGGATGAGACCGTACGCAGCACACAGGCCACAATCGCACGCCTGTTGTCGCGCAGCCTAAGAAGTAATTGAAGATCGACGTTTCTGCTGCAGGCATCACTAAACTAGGCACGGACGCGCGTTTCGGCACCGTCCTGTCGATTCCGCGCGAAAGCCGTGCGATTGCATGTCGCTTGTTACTTGCCACCCGTAGCGCACATCTTCGCCTTACCAAACGTCATGCCAAGCAACTTACATACGTTGGTCAACTGTTCATTTCTGCCATTGGGTGTGTTATTTTGTAAGAGAAAGTTAGGGATAAGCTTTATTCGAAAATGGATAGGTGCTTGCCTATTATTGCATGTTGACTGATAGGAATTCATTGGTAATTTATTTCACTTTCTCGCTGTGTGTTAGGTACCGAGGTAATCTTTCCTTTCTTTTTTTCCTCGCCTTGGGGCTGTTGCTTTGGGTTTGTCATGTGCACGCATCAGGCCCGTAGCCGGGGTGGTTGCCCAAGGGGCCCGGGCCCTTCCCGCAATTTTCTTCGGGGAGTGGTGTTAATAACACAGTGTAGTGCTAATAACATAAAATTTAAGCCTGTTAATAACGTTGCATTTATAAAGTCACCTGATGTACATACAGAGATTTTACCGAAATAATAAAAATATAAGTTTTCTCAAATAGTCAAGGCCTGCAGCAAGTGGGCCCCCCGCGAAAAATATTCGTGGCTACGGGCCTGGCACCCACGTTAGCGTAAACCGGAAATCCGATCTAGCTTGAACATTGCTTATCTATTCCACACATCTATTACTTTGTGCGCTACCCTATTTTCGCCCAGCCATTGTGGTCTAGTAGCTGTGGTACTCGCCTGCTGATCCCAAGGTCGCGGTATCGAATCCCGGCAGCGGCTGCTGCATTTCGAGGGAGGCGAAATGTTGAGGCCCATATACTGCGCGATGTCAGTGCAAGTTAAGGTACCCTAAGTGGTCGAAATTTCCCGGAGCCCTCCACTGCGGTGTCGCTCATAATCAGGTTGCGATATTGCCACGTAAAAGCCAAGAAACCTAAATTACTACCCATTTCGCGTTCATATTTCGCCTTCCCCTCGCCCCTCTCCCTCACTTTCTTTACACAAGCTGTACATGAAGTTGCGTTTTGGATGGGAACAAAATTCGTTTGCCTGTCGTACAATTTGTCTTTGATTTACGTATTCCCCCAGTAAATTTTTTTATCCGAACTTTTGAGGATTCGGACAGGTTCTTGGTGGCCAAGCAACGCCGGGCCCGAGCTTCGCGATGGAGACCGCCGCCGTCTTCGAAAGGTTGCTCCGGAAAGAGACGCCTTCGCCGCTGGACGTTTTAACAATGCCACTTTATGTACAGAACTTTTTACAAAATTACCGTAAAGGGTACGACCCGCGAAGGGGCCTCAAACGATCGTGCCGGTTTCCGGCCGGCAAGCACTTCTAGCAGAAAAAAGACCCTCTGGCTTGCTCGAGCGCTCCTTTTATCCCCCTCTCAGTAGCTTCCCCGGGTGGTCCGCCCCCGCCGAAACCGGCCCGGCAGCCACCTGGAGGGAGCGGGGGAGTCAATCTCACTCGACGCATGTGTAAGCGCAGGGGGTGACGGTGCCGTTACATAGTCCTAAAACATATAATGTTCAAAAACATATGTTTTAGGAATATGTAAACTACGGGAACGGCGGCGTTGACGTCATGTTTACGAATAGGGGAATTCAAGATATTAAATATTCATCATCGTTCTGCGACCTCGCGGTGAAAAAGCCAAACCTAAATGTTTGTTCGCAGTCTTTCCAACTGCCGGGCTTCATTAATTAAACCCTCGTTCATTGCGCAGCATGCGGAATTGCGATAACGATGTCCGCCGACGCTCGGATAAGAGAGTGCTGCACGTCGTCAACTCAGCTGTCATCCTCGGAAGACAGTCCTCGTTGAAAACGACGACGGCTGTCTCGCAGAGGAATCTCTCCATTAATCCCTGACGTTGCTGTTAAGCGCTTAATGTTGCTAGAAGATGCCGGAATGCACAAACCTGTCAGTAAGTGGCACGATGTTTTAAATTGTCATCACTGCATCACACAGCGAATTAGCCCTGTCGTGCAGATTTTGTTTTCCGTTTCGAGCCATTTCTTGGCGAACTGCAGCAAATTTGACCGTATCTATCTATCTATCTATCTATCTATCTATCTATCTATCTATCTATCTATCTATCTATCTATCTATCTATCTATCTATCTATCTATCTATCTATCTATCTATCTATCTATTACTGATCGGTGAACCATTATTGATCGGTTTTATTGGAATCCATCGACATATGTAACGTGCTGTGAGGCGCTGCGGTTCGCCTGCTTTTCCCTTGTGTTTTTTATAGTCAGTGTTTTAGAATTATTTTCGATTAACTTCATCGCATTATGCGGTTAATTTCTCTTAATGGATGATTCTTTATCTTATATAACTAATCTGGTTATTTTAACCATTCCTAATTTGGGTCATTTTAGCGGGTTTTGGTCGGTTATTAGCATGCTTTCGCCCCGTTTTGAACAGCTGTTTTCTGAGCGTGAGAACGAAACGAGTGAACACCGACAGGCTGGACGCTTAAAACGCTCCAAAATGTGAGGTAAACAAGAATACGTGGGAAGCTGTAAAGAAGCGACGGAATACTGCATGAGGTGGGAAGGTATTGCCTAGAATGCTTATTTGGGAAGCCGACTGTACCGATAGAGGGAGGCCGTCGGCTGAAGCACGACCGCGGTGGATAAAAGGGCACCTGAGAGACTGGTGGCAGAAAAAGTAAAGAAAAAAGAAGAAAAACGAACTATGGTAAAAATCAAGTTTAACGTAAAGCGGGACCGTTAGGCCTGGTATTTATAGTTTTTATCTGAGAAGCAAGACCTTTTAGAAGCAAATGTAGAAGTGAGCTAAATTCAGATAACGCATACACGCGACCGATTTGGAAACCGAGCACCAGGCCGCCAAACCCGTTCCAAAGGGCACGCTCATAGAAAGCATTCATTCATAGATCCATCCAGGAGCGTCGCTAATGGATTTCTTTGTCGTCGACGGCCAATGTATTTCCACATTTACGTTCGTATGCGTTAAAAGAGTCTTTTTATCTATCAGAACTCATATACGATCTTCTAGCTTTCGGGCATACGTCAAAGGACCGACTATCGTAGCCCATATTCTCCACCATTGACAACGTCCTCTAGCCCGCGAGAACTGTTGCTACGAAAGATAACTCAAGTTCGCCGCTGGTAAAATCCTGCACTGGAGTGCCGGCGTGGCGCCATCTCTGAAGTATTCAGCGGGTCAGCTCGATATTTCGCTTTCCCAGCTGGTGCTAGGAGGCGACAGCAGTGGCGAAGCGGCGCGGAGGCGCGAAAACGCGAAGTTTGTTGCATTTCCACAGGCACCAGCGACTACGGGGTTGGCTCAGGGGTCGAAATTTCCCAGGGGAGGGTCGAGCCGAACACTCCCCTCCTTCCCCCTTTCCCATGGCGGTGCCGACGGTAACCCTCCGTCCAACTATCTTCATGGACATCTAGTTGACAGCCGTTCCTCCTGCTGTTTTAAAAACTATAGTCTTTCTTGGGATATTTGAACGCACAAATTTTGGTCTGTCTGTTTGCCTGTCTGTAACACGATTCAGCCACCCGGCCAAAGTTTAAGCACTTGCCTAACGCCCAGCCGTCTTGAACTGGTAGCTGCGTTCATGCTTGTGAACACTGTCGATCAAAAAGCAAATATTACGCATATCTGAGGCGCAACATCAATACTTAAGTATTGGGTAGTGTGTTCCTTTACTAGAAAGTACGTAATTCTAAAGACCCTAGTGTTTGTTAGGTTGCGCTAAAAATGCGACGCTATTCACAAAAAGGGCCTCTGCCGACGATTTGGTGCTGCCACCTGGCAGTTGCCCAGGGATTCTGCACAGGCTCAAGTTTCCCGACGGCGCTGCCAGATGCCGTTCATATCTCACGCATAGTAGTACGGCAATCCGAAAAGCTATCGTCTTTCGACGACATTTGCAGCGAAGCACGCAGACACGAGGCCAGTTTTAGGGGCGAAGCTCCTCAAGGTTTGGGCACGGCCGGACTCGACTCCACCCTCCGCGGAGGAGAGGAGAGTCGAGTCCCGCCGTGGTTTAGGTCTGTCCGTCCTCCGTTGTAGTAGCGCGTTACCTACTAGGAACGCGCTACTAGGAGGGCGCGTGTGGGAGGCGCGCCCTCGGCCCGTGCCTCCCGGCGCGCGAGCTCTCTCACTCTTCCATCTGCTGTCTTGTGAGAGAGAGAGAGAGACAGAGAGAGCGAAAGGCGCGCGTTGACTATGGAAACGCTCTTTCTTCGATGAACGCGCTACCAGCTCGTAAAGAAGGAGAACGCACCCTCACCCACGAGAGACAACGTTGGCGCTGGCAGCGCCTTCTAGCGAGTTTCTTGATTGAAAAATACAGACTGCTCGCGCTAGAGAACCATTCATCGGCCACCCATATATATATATAGGCACTGGATATTGACTTGCAATGAAGTGCCGGTGGGAGACTTCACTTGTGCGTAGTTGAAGGATTCGTAGCCTGCGCGTTAACTAAATTAATCCGGAACTCGGCACGATCTACGATGAACATCCGGAGCTTCGCCCGCTCATCATCATTCACTCCGTGGATATGCTGTGAATTTTTTTTATGCGAATGTTCATCAGCCCTCCTCCACTCCTAATTTATGACACGTGCGATGTGCAGTTCTATGCGACTATGTTCAATAACCCTGTTTACTCGTATGCGCCAGTATACTGGCCTATGCTGGTCAGTGGTGGCGAAACTACTGCTGAAGACTAGAGGGTTGGCCAAGTGAATGTTGAAAACAACGTTGTCCTCATTCTAACCGAATCCAGTGATGGCGTTGCGTAAAAATTTTTCAAGCTCGGCTTACGAAATACTTCAACAGAAATATTTGTACCGCGAATCTATCTTAACTAGCACGAAGGTCTGGCGGCGGCATCCATGGAGTGAGCCAAAAATGTCCACTAGTCTCTGCTCCAGGAACGGCAGTTCCGCGCGCTTCCACTTTTTTCGCTACCGCCTACATTTTCGCGCGCACTTGTCTTGTGCTCGACGTACTCTGGCCCATAGCCACCTTTTACATGATAGCGATTACGTGAAGCGCAAAGTGCGGTATTTTAAATAAACCCTAGTGTGAGAAAACTGTGTGCTCATTAGCAAACGCAAAGGAGCAACGAATAATTGAGAAAGACCAACCAACGGTCAGGGTTAACCAAGGAGGCTTATTTTTTTTTAAGCTACTTGGTGTTAACCCAGTGATAGACACCAGGGCTACACATTTTCAGCTTCGCTGTTTCGCCATCTGCTCGTGGTGTACGGGCAGTGCAATCGAGGCGGCATTTTGGCAGTCGAGGGGTGAAATACATACGTGCCCAAGCGATTCAATCCATTGGGCCATTAGTTGTGCCAAGAACTGCACCTACAATGCGTGAAGTGGAACTGCAGACGGAGATGCTGATCTTGCTTTACAACCGCCTACGATAAGGGCGGCAAAAGATCTGGTAGCCGAGCTACTTTCAGTTAGTAAAGTGTAGCACATAAAAACTAGATATGCCAGAAAAAATTACCATTGGCTAGTGCCTAAGAAAATGAAGGCGAAACCTCGACGCGCGCGTGTCCTTGACGTCTTCCCGTGACGTCATCCGTGACGTCTTCCAGCGCCACACCTTTAGTCATGCAGAGCGAAAAGCCGCCGTCGCGTCAAGAAGCGTGCTTGTTTCGCTCTCCGAGTATCCGGGTTCGACCGTTTAATTTGCTCTTCAAATTGTTTCAAGAGACCGAAGAACCTTTACGAGAAGCGTTATTTGCAGCAGTTCCGCTTGCGACGTGCTAATTACTGTATTAGTGTTAACGCCGACGCAGACTACTGAGACGCTGGATATTTTCAATTCGTGAAGCATCTAAGGTTCCGCGCTTAATTATGAATCGCGTGGGACCTATGAATCTCCAACCTACATCGAGAAAGATGGAATACAGATAGGACAATGCACGGCTATAGGAACTCCTAGCACAAATGCGATGGATACTAAAAGAATTATAAATATCGTATACGCGCCATTGCTTGAATAAATCTTCCAATAACATCAAGGACGACCCTGTGGCTAAAATACAGCACAGAGGTACCGAAAGCAGTTCTACTTATGAACTTCGCAGGTGATTTCGACTCACCGATTCGGATCGACGTCGCCACAGCGCTATGTAGTGGTCGGAAACGACCAGCTGAGCGAATAATAAGTAATCCTTATGTTGTAGATCGCACTATAAGAACACCCGAGTTCTGTGTCGAAGGCTTGTGCAACTGGAACACTTCGACGCGCTTAAGCTTGAGAAGCCTTCTGGTACCTATGTAAAAGCATTCCGAGCCCTAGCTTTCTTCAGCTTCGTTAATTACTAAACGGCTGTCTTATCTTAACACTTACGTACAGAGGGAAACAGAACACACAATATATATTCGCGAGAAAAACACAAAATTCCGAAAATACACAGAACACAGTCCATAAGAGCTCCCGCAATATAACATGGAAGATTGACGATCTATAACGTCGCTGACAATATGCAACGTAGTGCGGCGTCAAGGTTACGGCGCCTGAAATGTCCTTGTCGCCGTGTGAAAGGCCTTCACAAGCTCGAAATTCTGGTCTGTGCCGCAAACTCTGCGTTCGTCTAAGTCGGCGTTGAAGAGGGCCCATCCATCAGTTATGTTGATGTACGCTTTGACCTGGTTAAACAAGAAGGCAAAAGAAACAATGATCTCCACGTCAAACAAATGCTACATCAAAGATATAAGAAATGTACACAGTCAATGGGTCGTAAGGCTCGCCCGCGAACTGCGCGATGTCACTGGACGTTAAAGAACCCCGGGTGGTCGAAATTTCCGGAGCCCTCTACTACGGCGTCTCTCATAATCGTATCGTGGTTTTAGGGCGCAAAACCGCAGAAATCAATCGGTTGAGTCCTAACACGCGCAAATCGACATTCCAACAGAAGTGAGGAAAATGCCACGGAACTCGTTGATAACATATTGTACATTTTTTCAGAGCATTGGCCTTAACTGAGCCGTAACCACTCATTCGTTCGTCCTTGGGCACCACTAGTATACACGCATGGCAGGAACGAAACGACTAGCACATTGTGAGCTTGGCAGAAGAAGAGAAAATTCCAATGAAACAAATTAAGAACTATGTTAGTAGAAACAGGTAGACCTGGGTAGACGCCCTGTCAATACGTGATCTTATTTTTACTTCCACAGGTTAATTTCCCTTGAATAGCTCACAGAACACAAGTGATAGCACACGTGCAACTTTACCGAGAAAACAGCCCCTATCTCATCGTCAAACACACAGATTACGAACCGCGAATCAAACCGCGAGAAACACACGAGTCAAACCGCGATTACGAACCTACCGTTAGCACATCCAGTATCTGTGATAAGTTCATATGTATAGTTTGGCGAAGTGGGTAGCTTCGGCTGTCGCATGAATGTAAGTATGAGACGTAGCACTTCAATAATATTTCATTTATTCGTCGACATTTATTCGACATACATACATACATACATACATACATACATACATACATACATACATACATACATACATACATACATACATACATACATACATACATACATACATACATACATACATGAAAACGCAGCCTGGGAAGCGCTCCCACAGAAATAACACAACAAAAACCCTGCTGGTCGTACATCGCAGGCGAATACTACCCTTACTGCTACAGCTATCTCATAATCATCCCATCACGCTCACAAACGCAACGTTGGGACACCGAATACCGCTTATATAAGCGGCCGTGGATTTAACGCACCTTGGAACGCATCGTATCCATTTCCTCCCAGGTGACGAAGTGGTACCTGTTGTGCTGACTGTAGATCTGGTAGAATGCCCACTCTCTGGTGTCGAGACTACCGGCCTGGTCATTCACTTCGCTGCACAAGAAGTCGTGGTCGGATAAGAAGCCTCGCTCACACGCTTGACCCGTCGAATTGCGGTCTCCGTAAACGGCGTTCTTCTTCGCCACGTACACCATGACTCCCATGGACGAGGAGAGAAGGACGCTCAAGTTCTTGTTGTGGGCCTTGAATTTGCCGAGGGAGAAATTGGCCACGTTCTGCGATCGCGCGAGGAGGCATGGCACGGTGGTAGTCATGAGGTTCCTTCATTCCAACAAATTCAGGAATGTTTCACGCGGTAAAACTGGGGCGCCATCGGAGAACTTCGTTCGGAACAGAACACGTTCGCTCGCTGCAACGTCACGAAGTGGGGACGCGGCTATCGTGGTGCGCGCTGCGGATTTGACGCGACTGAGCGCAGAGTAGGGTTCCAAATCATGGTCACTCTCCGTTGCTTGAGTGGGTACCATTTTATAACAGGGTGACCCATAAAATACGTCAAAACAGGACGGCAATAGCAACCATTGGGCTTGCGGTGAACATCCCATAAATTGACGAACGTGTTTTGTTTTCCTTTTAGGTAGTATACAATAAAACGAAATGTTATTTATCTTCAGATGAGTAAGACAATTTCATGAAAACAAACTTATTTATTTATTTATTTATTTATTTATTTATTTATTTATTTATTTATTTATTTATTTATTTATTTATTTGTGAGCTTAAACGCGTGTCGTTCAGAGAAAACTTCGTCGTGGAAAAACGTGGCTGCGCCCCATGAAGTGTGTTGATTGGGGCTTGTTGGTGAACCATGACTGAGGTGACTACTACAGCGCGCAAGACACATGGACAAGGGAAGAGGACACACTCAGGGCTTAGTATGGCCTCGGCCGTTGACACGCAGTGAAAAGCGAAAAATATCGGTCGCGTCCGCAGAAAACGGTCTCCGATATCGCTCCTGTATTGAGCTGTGCTTGCGACGGCTTGATACGAACACGTCGTCATAACCGGCAACTTCAACGGGACAGTACAAAATGTGGCCATCGCGTGGACTCATGATAGTTGTGCAATATTTTCTCTCGTCTTCTCAGTGCTCATTCTACTAAATGCACAAAACTATATTGAGTGTAATCATATGCTTCCACTTGGTGCTAAGAAGCCTCAACAACACACGATTTCAATGCACTGTCCCCTGCATGTCTGTGATGAATGAGTTGGTCGTTCGTAATGAAAGTTAACCAAATGTTACTATATCTATGTCGACAGTAACATCCACATTTTCTGATATAGAGTAATTACGATGTTGCTCGTTACAATATATTCGCACTCATCAAATTTCGTTTAATATGTCAATAAGAAATCAATCAATGCTCCATATAATGCTTCTGCACTAAGAGCCATGTCACCATAGTTGACAATTCAGCGCACACAGGCGCTTATAAAGGCGTTCAAGAATTCGCTCAATTACTTGGCCAATTCCTAAGCAAGCAATACTCTGATGAAGTGCATTAGCGTACACGTTGAAGGTACTTACGTAAGTAGGCACGTCACGTACGCCCCGACCCGATTTGTATCCAATAAGGTTAACCTTGCATCTCTGCGAGAGGATGCTGATAGTGGGCGTGACGTGCGTCTGCAAGACGACGAGGCCGATGTTTCTGAAAAGAGTAAGGAAGCCAGACATTTAACAAGACGATTTCTGACTTGTATGCACTTCCGGAAGTTGCAGTCCTTTCAAAACAATAGGTTCCGAGAGCTGCCGCACTTGTCGACAGCGAATCTATTATTCTCATTCTGAGATTGCACCATAGTACTCGGTCGGGGAATGCTGCACAACACATTTAGAAAGGCTTAAGAAGAAGGGCCAAGGAACGGCAAGTAGGGTAATCACATCGTATTTGATTTGCTGCCTTATATTGGGAGTGGCCCAAGCGGGCAAAACAAAAAGAAATGCTGGACCGTCTTTAATATTGATCGGTTGTAACAAAAAATGAAACATGTCTTCGTTGTTGTAGTTGTAGCCTTGTAGAACTATAAAAAAATGCAACTCCACAAATTCGCACAATGCCTATTTCAAAACATCGTGGCTGGTCCTAGAGACGAGTTCATTGTAATATGCGTGTTCCACGAGCAAAATGCGGCGTGGCTTACTGGGCCATTCCAGCAGCTTTTTCTTAACAGTTTGTAATTTTATATAAAACCATATAACGTTATAGAAAAAGTAAACCGTTAAAAACGATAAAGAACGGGGGATGTTACTAGTGCCAACGTTTAAAGAAGGCGAGTTGTCTTCGTCAGGGACGAATACGAGTCCGAGTAGTTGCCCCGAGGAAGAAAAATCCACTTGGTGAAACGTTGGCACTAGCGACATTCCCTTGTTCTTCCTCATTTTCAAAGATTCTTGCCATCCTCTCAAGCCTTCAGCTTCTCCTAAAGTTCTGTTCTTGTTTGTAACAGGTTGTGATGGTTGTGACGTCAACAATTCATGGGGTTTTACGTGCCAAAAAACCAGCTATGATTATGAGGAACGCCCTTTAGCGGTGGACTCGAAAGTAATTTTGACAACCCGGGAATCTTTAACGCCCACATAAGTCTATAAATAGGGGTGGTTCCCGTGTTTTTGCCACCATAGAAATGTGGCCGCCGCAGCCGAGATTCGATCCCACGTCTACCAGCCGCTAACCCCTGCGGGTGATGGTTATGATATGGTTACGGGAGAAACATTGTTACGATTGTTTCTGGCACGCGCACCGTGGTAGCTTAGCGGTTAGGGTGATGGCTTGTTAAAGTCGAGGTCGCGCGTTCGATGCCAGGTCTCGACGCGTAGATTTCGGTGAGGGCGAAAGAAAATGAGAAAATTAATTGTAATCAAGCTCGAAAGCGTTGAATGGAAGCAGCTATTCTTGCTGCGAACCCTCGCAATGCTGGCATCTTCACTGAGCCCGGTGACATCAACATCCGCAGTGCCGCTAAAGCGTGACGTTCCGCTCCTACAAAACTACCAACTAACTGCTCGCATACATTTAAACCTTATTGCCGTAAAAAAAAAAAAAAGAACAGGCGCGTAAGTGAAAATGGCCACAGCGGACAGTGGGGCACACGGTATCTTGCACTGACGCGCGCCGACTATGTCCTAAGAAACTTACGGTATAGTTTGCACTTCATTGGCGAGCCTTTCTCCTGAGCGTGTGCTGTATACGTAGGCTCCGAAGAATAGCAGATGCTTTGGATAATTTTTAATCAGATCATTGAAAACCTGGAAAGAAGTACTAATAAAAAAAAAGACGTCAAGGCAAGCAAAGTCACTCGTCGAAACAGCTATCCACGAGAAAGTATAATCCAAACTAGTAGCAATAACATCAACTTGACCCTGCTGAATGCACATACTTTACAGTAGTGCACTCTTAACAACTGCTGTATGACTCACGTGTTTCACGCTAGATTTCTTTGCAGATGTGACGATGTGCGCTATTAACACCCTTTATGCGAAACATGTGTTTCATGTCGGAAGAAATATGCCTTCATTTTTCGTTCCTTTCCAGATTTGACGACGCCTTAACAGCCCATCCACACATTAAGTTTTTAAGCGCGTACGGTTAAACTATACGCATATCTGAGGGAGTGAACCGAACTCGGCTAGTTGGAGCGTGACTATGACGGGAACACGCAGCGCTTAGGACGGAAATGACGAGAATGCGTCCTGTCTGACGTTTTCTCACTAGTCCCGTGCTAACTGATGTTTAGTTCCGCTCTACCTGCGCATGCCCACAGTGAACACGGGAACACTGTGGCTGCTTATGATAGTGTCTGTTACCATCCCCTCCGAAAAGGCACGGTAACCAGTGGTCTCCTAGCCTCCTCGTTACAATCCTCCTCACTACGATATTGCATATATGCGTCAAGGGATTCGAAAGAGAAGGACGATCTAAAGAACCTATACAAATCTCATAGAATTGAAATAAATGCTGGTTGAATAGTTCAGGAATTGTCTGCAATCTCACAAAATTGCAAATAGGCTTTTTTTTTTTTTTTTGGGGGGGGGGGGGGGAGGGGAGGGGGTTCAGTACAGCATTCTGGGACGACCATCCACTCACAAACAACACACACAACATGTCGCATACACACGCACACAAACGCGCGCGAGCCAGGCACACAAAAACGGCGCTTATTTTCCACGTGTACGTATACACTTGCTTCTATTTAGAACAGCTGTGTCTGCCAAGTGTGAGAACGTCTAAATATGTACTCGTTTAAGTACGACAGCTATTGTCTAACACGGCAACTTACTTTCATCGCTGGGAGAAAAGTGGCCACTTTAGCAGAGGCAAACTGAACGTTGAGGAATCCCATAGCTTTGCAGTGGGGTGGATTAGTGACGTAGGTGGATAAGAAAGGGGATTTCGGATTCTGTGCGACTTGCTGCGCCGTGCTATTGGCGTCTGACGCACGGTCCGGAGAGAAACTCATGCCAGGAATAGTGCTTGGGTTCGCCGGAAATGCCTGCACAAAGAAGAAGGGCGCGTTTTCATTGGTTCGCTGGTCACCGCAAAGAGGTCACCGCAAAGTGGCACAAGGCACTGCCCGCCGGTCACCGCAAAGAGCGCGCGATCGACCCACGTGCTGTCGTTGTCCAGGTAGCGCTTAGTACACGTCATCGAGTTGGACAAGGGTCTTACAGATTTCAAGGACATAGCTTTGTTACGGTGCAATTCTAAATTACACAGTTACATTCATGCGTACAGTAAGAGTGTACTAGTACAACAATTCAGCATGAGTGAGCACAGTTTCCACACATTGTACAGACGTCGTCGTCGTCGTCGTCATCATCATCATCATCATCATCATCATCATCATCATCATATTGTCCGTGCCAAGAGAACGAAAAAGGCATCTCCCAAGCTTCTTCAATGAATCAGGTGATGTGCTAAACACGGCCACTTTACGCCGCGAATTCAACAGAGAAATATAACTAGATGAAGGTAGAATCCGTAATCACTTCAAAATGATAGCGACTCTATGGTAGTCTTACGCGCGCAAATGTAAACTTGATCCCTCTATTAAAGAATGTAAAAGAAAATTTCGGCGGACGCGATAGTTATGAATTTAGGATGCGAGAAATGGTGCATCTGTCAGTTAAAACATGTGTCAGCTCATTGCCCAAATTCATAATTTCCGTATGAGAGCCCTTGTTCAGTGACAAATTGAAAGATTCGTCGCACTTCGGGCAACGGCGCAACGTAACACGCACGGGAAAAGGACTCCGGTACTATACCAAGAAGTAATAAATTGTCTATGTTTAGTTGCGATGTTACTCTAAATACATTTAACCAAAATCAACGCGCCCGAATTGATTCCTTGCACCAACGAATTCAAATAAATAGTGCAGCATATTTAACAATGCGCTGAATCTATGTTTCCTTGGGTATTAATAATAACCTCTAGGGTTTTACGTCCCAAAAAATCAAGATGTGATTATGAGAGAGTGGAACGCTCTGGAAACTTCGACCACCTGGGGTTCTTTAACGCGCCCATGCTGCCTTAGAGACCACCGAACAGAATTCACGTACAGAACAACCATATACCAGATGAACCATTAAGTGATTTCTTGACGCTATCACTACCAATAGTAAACTGCCGTAACCCACCACATTTTCTCGTGCCGTACAATAACTGCAGAGTTTACTAATAACAGATTTAGTTTAATATGTGGCTGCCAAAGTGGTCAAGCGTGGATTAACACTCAACACTACCTTACGTGGCAGCTTACCAGCTAGGTATCGGCTTGCAAAGCTCGAGGTCACCGGTTCGAATCCCGTCCACGGCGGCCGCATTACGATGGAAGCGGAATGCGAAACACATCCGTTTACTTATAGAGAAGTGCTCGTTAAAGAACACCAGTTGGCCAAAATAACACCAGAGCCCTCCACTGTGAGGCGTGCCTTGCAACCATTGTTGGTTTTGGCAAGTAAAACCTCATCAATTATTATTAACGTTAATCATTTCCGGCTTGCATAATGTACGTGCAAATAATTCAGCGAGGAAGGACTCGAAAGTTGCACTGCGGCCATTATCGGTCATCGAGCGAATCGATAGACCTTCTTAATGAGTGGCATTGTACGCGCCAGAACAACATGATGATGAGGCACTCCGTAGTGGGCAACTTCAGCTTGATCTGCGCACTTGTGGTCTGTTAACGTGCACCTTGTACATGGGTTATCGTTATCATCATTTTTCTGCAATTGTATTTCCTCTCGCTCCCCCCCTTTCATCAGCCCCCCCCCCCCTCCCCTCTTCTTTTTGACAGAGATTGCCATCACGCTAAGTCCATACTTCTTGGGAAGAAGTGGCGAGGAAACGTTAAGCCCAATGACTTCACTGTGCCTGATATTAATGAGACGCTTTGCAATTAATTACTAAATAGTGACCTTTATTCGTTTGTCGAGCGTCGTCTATGTTGCTTTGAAAAAGCTACAAGCTAAGAAGTATGTTTACATTAAGCTCGATATGTGCACGTTTATTCCGGCGTTTATGGCCTAATTATTTAAGTACCTCTCAGTGATAAGCGTGAGTTTTTTCAAGGATCAGCTTATCATATCCGCGTAACATTTCTCAAGAAAACTCCCGAAAGCATTATAAACCCGCGGCTCTTCAAATTGTGGAGATAAAATAGTGCTATGCCATGTAATCTATTGTACTTATCAGCACTCATCAGTGCAACTTTTTTTTAGAAGCACCGTTACCAATTGAGTGTGCTGGTTAGGGGTTAGCGCGTTAAAGGTAGCGCGGCTGACGTGGTTCGAAAAAAGGACTTTCGTTGACTCGAACAATGAATTGCCCTGCAAACACAAATCATGTCAGATCGACACGGTTGGCGATCCAGAGCACTAGCAAGGGGTTCAGTTCGCGCTATAACAAACCATGCAATCCTTCGCATTTGCTACGTCGTGTGCTGTGTCTGCCTAACAAGAATAGGCGCACGCGCTATCGCACCACGCAAGGCGGGTTGGCTAATTTGACATCACTGCTGGGTTGAACTTCGGTTTCGGTTTTACACTTTCTTGCTCACTAAAAAGTTATTTTCCAGATTGCTGAGGATTTCTACTATAAATAGGGCGACAGGAGAGCCTCAGTAACGTAGGATCACCATTACCTTGGCATGCTCAAAAAATCGCCCGAGTTGGCTTTTAACTCAGAGCGCTGACATCGGCCCGCTAACCACCAGAAGTACTTCAGCTATGCGCGCAATCCTTTGGTGCAAAATCGCCAAAAACCATTTCAGGGTGCCTTTTTAAGTCACAGCGTCATAATACTCACCTTTAGGAAAACACTTCAAATGTGGATCTCCGTACGGTGAATACATTTCCTTGTGGAAAACAAAGCCATCGTAGACAGTGTAGTCGCATATGGAGCTCTGGATGACCGCCGGGCTTGTAATCTGTGGGCCGACCACGCAGAACAGTATGGTCGGCTCGCGCGGCTTAGCGGTCGTTGTTGAAGGCGTTGTTGTAGGCTTCTTCGTTGTGGTAGTGGTGGTTGTTGTTGTAGTAGTAGTAGTAGTAGTAGTAGTAGTAGTAGTAGTAGTAGTAGTAGTAGTAGTAGTAGTAGTAGTAGTAGTAGTCTTCTTGGTGGTAGTAGGCGCCTTGGTAGAAGCGGTCTTTTTTGGTGTAGTAGCCACCTTCGTAGTAGCAGTCTTCTTGGTGGTAGTAGGCGCCTTGGTAGAAGCGGTCTTTTTTGGTGTAGGGTCACCTTCGTAGTAGCAGTCTTATTGGATGTAGTAGCCTTCTTAGTGGTTGTAGTATGAGGAGTAGTAGAAGGCGTCGTAATGACCCTTGGAACAGTCATAGTTGTCGGAGTTGGTGTTTTGCTATTTGCCTTTCGTGTTGTCTTCACCATCGGGGTCGTCGTCGGTGGATTGTCCGCTGTGGTCGTCTTTGGTAGTGACGTGCCTGCAGTTGATTCCGACAGATATAAGCACTGTATAGGCTTAGAGGCACGGTGAACCATGCACAAGATCAAGTTTAACAAGCTTGCTATATGACTATCATAGTCAAGTGAACCCCTTACACGTATCAGTGTACTCAGGGATAAGGTTATAACTTTAAATAAAGAAATAACTACCTTTACATAGCGATACCACGAGAAAATACATTACAGAAAAACGTGCAAAATCAAGCCACAACGTTACAAAGCACAGGAAGGGTCTCCTATTTCATTAGAGGAGGGAACTAATTTCGAGGACATGTAATAAAAACAGCTGTAGAATGTGAGACATAGCCAATGTGTGTGAAATATTTTGTTGGCTGTCTTAGCGATTATCATGAAACACAGAGCGTTAACAAAGCTAGGGGAAAGCACAACTATATATGCGATAGCAATGTCTCTGTACATAGCTAACCCACAAATGGCCATTACGAACTTCATTTCGCTTACGAGTGAATTTCATAATGGAATGGTCGAGAAAACAGTGCTCAATTTTCCGAAACAGTGTTACAGCAGCACTATGACACATGCGAGCTGGCTCTTGCTATTTGTGTTGCTAATATGCCTACTCTATACAGGGTGTTTCAGTTAACTTGCGCCACGGTTTTAAAAAATCCACGTGTGCCTTGCTGGCATGTAACCATCTTAAAATTGTTTATTGCCGTCTGACTGATACTGCATTCTTGACCAATACCATCAGTGGCTCCGAAGTTCGACGCGAACAGGCACTTGCGCGCAGCGGCATTAGCTCTCTCGAAGGTGCTATCAACGAACGAGCGATGGTGCACGCGACAGTACGGGACACGCCACAAGGAAAGTTATTAAGATGTGGCAACAGCTATTATCCTCTCTGCACGTTTATGCTTGCAAGTGGTCTTCGTGCATCATCGATCGTTCTGCAGCATGCATGTTTGAGACCTCTATGGCACGGCGTCACGTGGTACTTCTTTCAGACCTCGCGCACATTATTAGGAGCCGGTAAAAATTAAAACCGCTGCTACGTATATATCTAAATATACATAATCCGCATATTAACTGACAGGTTCGACAATTGTTCCATAATAACTTGCGTTTATCGCAAGTGATTTAAGGTAGGTGAATTAATAATATTAAGACGGGGAAAAAGAGCGCGATCTAGTACACGGACATATAGACAGCTTTTCAATTAAAGATCTCGGAATTCGGCAGTGAAACTTGTAAACAGGTAGTTCAGGTACAAGAGCTGTCTCTCTAAAATATGAAGCTCAGCCACGAAACTCAGCTGCCCGTAACAATAAATAGACAAAAGTGCAGTTGCAGTTACGTAGCCCCTCGTAGAGAGTATTTTGCAAAGCGCGCAAGTGCCCTTACTGTAACGTCGGGGGTTGCACGCGTACTATCGGCTAAAGGCGTGAACCAGCCACGAGTTCACCTGTGACAGGGAAAATTATGAACCATGACAAGGCACTGCGCGACAGAGAGGTCGAAGCTTCGCGTCACTCTGAGCACTCTCGACATGAGCATTCTGAGCTAGGTTGCCTCGACATCAACCCGGGAACCGGGTGGCGACACCCATTGAGCGCCGCGCCGCTATATTGTGTCGATGTACCCGACACGGACGCCAGCGCTTTTGTAGGGAGGTGTAAATATAAAATAATTGACGCACGCGTAAGACGGTGAAAGTAACATGAATTATCATATTCAGCAGACTCCGACATTAAATTTGATGTGTCTGCCATATATCGCGCCTCTGCATGCTCCGACACAGCATTGCAGTGCTGCCGGACGTGTCCCCACCCTGTGCAGTGTAGCGTGAATCGAGACACCCTATGCTGAGCGAGATAGCAGCGCCGCGATGTTGCCCCGCAGCTCCTCCGGGGCCGTTTTAAGCCGCGATCAATTCGCTGTATTTATTTATTTATTTATTTATTTATTTATTTATTTATTTATTTATTTATTTATTTATTTATTATTTATTTATTATCTATCTATTTATTTATTTTTTGGCCGATAGTACGTATAGCCTCCGCGCCAGGCCGTACTATCCGTGCCGGCGAAATTATAAAACGAGGTTCGAGAGCTATCGGATAAAAACCGCTTAGCAAAGCTAAAGCGCAATGTCCGATGAGATTCCGACTTGCCTTTTAGATGATAAAGCAAGTATATAGAGCTCAGGTTTTCCAGTCAAAACATGCGCGTCTATATGGTTGCCGCGCTCCATGGTTACGGCCGTGCTATACAACTGTTCATGCCATATCCAAATTCTGAAACCGGCTCCCTGTTAGAATACCTCGGGACGCCTGCAACAGGCTTCGGATAGTCGGGTGCAATTGCCTGAAATCGCTTACACTTTTTCTAAACACATCTTTTTTCGAAAGTGCATTAACGTAATCGATTACAATAATCGATCGCAAGAGATAGATTACATACAAATCAAATTGTCTACAGAGGCATTACATAGACTTCAGTAGGCAAGAAGGTTTTGATTTTAAACCTCCTTGCGAAATCTTTACCGTGCCGCACCTCCCCCCCCCTCTTTCGCCCCTTTTTTCTCAGTAATATTTCTCGACTTGTGATTTCGTATATGGCCTTACCTCCACCACCCGACTGGTAGGTTCCCGAACCGGATTTAGCCTTGTCATCACTGTCGGAGGCTAGAAAGAAAATTTCGGATAAAGGGATTAGAATATAACTTGAGGAGTAAACTACGTCAGCACCTCAAGGCGCTGTTTGTCATACATATACACTGCATTCTAAGGACGCGAAAGGACGCGAGTACGAAGACAGTGAGATATAAAAGAGCCTAAAGGTACTGCGAATGTCTGTGAAGGCAGGTGTAATTCTTTTTTTTTGTATATTTTGTATCTTTTTCAAATCAGCGAGACGCAATACACACGGCGTATGTGTGACTGAGCATGGTGAAAAAAAGCGACATTTTCTAGATGTAAGTACTCAAAACTTTGCACTGAGACAAACGTGTCCAATGAGCCTACAAATGCTTTCTTTGCTGAGAAACTATCTCATAGTTTCGGTGAACGTGCCTACAATTTGCGTCCTCATAAAGTAAGAGGCGCAGAATGTATATATATGCAAATATAGGCATATATATCATGTTCCTTGATCAGATGATATACAGCCGCCAGACGGTTGACTCAAAGGCTTTGTAGCATGAAATGGACGACTTGGACTGACGCCAGCGCCGCATTATGGTAGAAGATGCCGAAATAACTTATTTAATAATTAAATAATCAAGTAAATATCACTTCGTCCACGCACATCATTACGCGGCGCCAGCCTCACTCCATTGCGGTCCAGGTCACGCTACAAGCGTTCGAGTTAACCTTGCTGAAAGCTGTACATGAACCTGTATATATTTGTTCTTTCGAATATACGTGTAATCACAATGCGTCTCGTGGTTTACATTCAATATAATAATTTGAAATGCTTATTCAAACGTTCGGAGCACCGGCAAACCACTTGTATAACGCCGGGGAGAGTTGACACAAAGCGAACCGGAGAAACGTAATGCGTAATATTACATTGAAGCCAAGTGTGACTTACTATCGGCAGGTTCCGTTCCAGCTGCGTCGAAGGAAAAAAAAAGACAAAGGTAGAGCACGTCTTCAGAGGAGAGCAGGTGACTAGTAGGCTTAATGCTGGTGTCTAGTGCGGCGTTAAGCACCCCCATTGCCCGTATATCGTTAATTATAGTTAACCTCGCTTTGGGATCGCAAGACTCCCCCGGCTCCATGCTTTATGCGTAACAGGTTGTTCTTATGGTTGTAAAGAGATGGCCAGTCCGCGATATATTTGATTAACGCCAAATCCATAGGCTAATGTTGAACACAGAGTACATTTCAATGCATGGGCGACAAGATATTCCCAGTTGGCATGTCGACATCAGAGTAAACTGCAACGAAACTTCGCCTCGGCTAAACGCAATAGCAGTCAGTAGGATATACCACAGAAACAACCTCTGCAAAGCCGCAGCCTATATTTTTTTAGAAGTGAAACGACAGCTAAGTGTCCGACGCCTGCACCTGGTCAAGGAAACTATGACTGTTTTCCAAAACACCCTTCAAACAGCCTTGCATGAGTTTCGAATCAACAGATACGGTTTCGCCCTTATTACAGGGGGTCATACACTGTACTAGAGAATACGAATGCTATTCCATGTTCGTCCTCCCTGGTTGGACAGTTATTCATTGATGGGTAGGCATGACGAAACCCTGAGCAATTCCTAATCGCTGAGATGCAGGATTGAGCAATGAGGAAGGGTTAACGCGAAATAGTATTCCGCATTCTGTCATATGGTATGGGACCCCTGTACATGGAATATAACTAAAGTTGTATACAAGGGAAATCACCGCCATTATTCTTACGTCTGGTTAGTGACCATGCGTATGCAGTAAGACTAACCTATCAGTATAAACAAAAATATGGTCTATTTAGGAGGGAACTTGTAAATTAAGTCCGTGACGAAAGTAACGAAGCAGTTTTGTCACGTGTCAGACTGAGTGCGGCGTTCTACTGTCTTTACGAGGCTGCTGTCTCTCCTGTGACTCATTATCGTAGTCGGGCTAATCAAAGAAAACGGGAACCACTGGATGAACCATGAGAGAAGGGTGACAGGGAGGACAGACATATCGATGGGGAACGGTGCTTGTTCATTACTCGACACGAAACTGAACGAGGAACAGAGTTGAATGCCAGATACAGCAGACGGAAACAAGCGGTGAAAATCCACGTAGCGTGTCTCTCTAAGACGATAAACACTAACAACGTCTGCCTTCAGAGCACACGGGTAATCTCAGCAGAATTAATCACACTCCCCAAGTCAAACCTCAGTCGGCACACTGCATGCGGGATGTGCTTTAGCAGATGACATATAGAAAGCACCCTGCATGGTACGAGACTTGTAGAGAGACGACAAAAAGAACTGACGATATCCTAACATCGCGATTTAGGCCACTTTGGTTCGAGGGTCCCAGCACAGGGCACTTCTCTGACAGCGATATAAAACTTGCTGTCTCGAACGCCTTCGCAGATGAGGTTCGAAAGCATCAACACGACGTGTAGTTCAAGCCATCGAAGCTCGGCTCAGGCAAGAGCTCGTGGGTTCAGGCGTCTTATATTATGTCGGTATTTGTGTCGCACAAGGAAGTGAACCGTACGATTATACACCGCCAAACAAAAGAACACACACACACACACACACACACACACACACACACACACACACACACACACACACACACACACACACACACACACACACACACACACACACGCACGCACACACACACACACACACACACACACACGCACGCACGCACGCACGCCCGCCTGCGCGTTTTCGATATTACTTCTGGCTAATATTTGACGGGCTATCCGAACATTCTGACAGGAAACGGCATATTATGGGGTAAGTCAAGATAAACATCAACCACTGCTTTACGAGTTGACTCGGCAGATGCAAAATACGAGGGGCTACTTTGGGCAAGTATACTACTTCCGGGTGGCTTCACGGAGCGAGCTACTCCTTGCACGAGGATATTTCAGGATCACGATGACCGGAAAAATATGCACTTACAGCGCGAATCTGGCCCATGACGAAGCGCAAGTGCGTTATTCAAAAGCGCGACTGCACAGAAGGAAACAAACTTACAGAATACTCCAGCCAGTGTAGCCACCAGCGCAACGCTCGCACAAATTAGACAAATGCCTCCTAAAATATACTTGGTGTTGTCCTGGTCCTGCCTGGGTAAGAAAGAAAGATGATCATCAATTATTTCCTTTACTTCTTTATTTTCAATATTGCTGCTCTTCTGAGAGCGTTGCACGAGGGCAATACAAAAACTCAGCACAATATATGAAAGGTTTACAAAACAATAAAATATGCAAACAAAAGTAGAAAAAGGAAGGTTACAGTAATATACAGTACAACAAACAGTGGTTACAAAAAAAAAAGCATGGAATGAACTTGCATACTTCATTACGTCACTCAAATGTAACTGTCCAAGATTATACACCACTTCGACTATAAACAGCAGTATCACATCCCATTCGAAGCATTTTAATTAAAGCAAAGGAAATACGACATTACCCCGCATTTATTCTTCGTTGCGTCAGAAGGGGGGGGGGGGGGACAATTGACAAGTGTAAGCAGGGAACGGGAAAAAGCGGTGTGGTCTTCGGTTGGAACAATGCTAGCTATTTAGGCCTTCAATTTTATTAGCGAATTCCGAGGAAGATTTGGTGTTTGTGATAGATGGGGGCAGGTCATTCCATTCTCTAATAGCATTACTGTAGGAACATTTAAATGGTAGATTTGCATGCTTTTGACGCTTATGTCGAGATTCGGAAACAAAATGTGGCCCCGCCACGGTGATCTAGTCGTTATGGCACTCGGCTGCTGATCCGGAGGTCGCGGGATCGAATCCCGGCCGCGGCGGCTGCATTTCGGTGGAGGCGAAATGTTGAGGCCCGTGTGCTGTGCGATGTCAGTGCACGTTAAAGAACCCCAGGTGCTCGAAATTTCCGGAGACCTCGACTACGGCGTCTCTCATTGTAAAAAAACGATAATTTACTCTTTGAAGGAAAAGTGTAACGTGTATAAAAACCCTATGTTCTAGAAGTTTGCAAATAGAAGCCTAAGAGTTATAGGGGCTTATATTTTGATACCGTACATTTATCTTTGGATTTGTGTATTGGTATGAATACATATAAATTATTATTATTATTATTATTATTATTATTATTATTATTATTATTATTAGTAGTAGTAGTAGTAGTAGTAGTAGTAGTAGTAGTAGTAGTAGTAGTAGTAGTAGTAGTAGTAGTAGTAGTAGGTCAGTAAACGAAGGGTTCGTAATACTGAAGAATGAAATGCACCAATTTGTGCGCTTTCCTCTGCACGTACGTACGCACGCATACAAGAGTAATCGTGGTTCCGTTAAGGAAAGGACGCTGTCTTCTGCAGCCCTTGCAGTGGAGAGAAAAGAGATTCTTCATTTGCAAAAAAAGGGTAGATCACAGGCTAGTAATTTTCTCTCATGGAGGAAAAATGTACACCTCGACTCTCCTTCGCTGGGAGTGGTGGGAGATTAAAGTAGTGAGAGAAAGAAAATTTGCTAATGGACTGAAAGTGAGTGACACAAAGAAAGGAGACACTGGCATGGCTCAACGTCCTTGAAGATAGGCAAAAGAGAGTGAAAGAGTAGAAAGGAGAGTATGGAGGCCTGAGTGGGTATGTGTACTCCACCTGGAGTACACAAGCCCGAACACAGATTTATGCACAGTCAAGGTTCCATAAAGTAAAGATACAGGCACGTATAGAAACAAACGCGCAGAACAAAGGTTAATTAGCTGAACTGAGTGTCGAAATATAGGGTAAGTTCCGGCCTTGTCATTGCATTCTTACCTCATGAAGCCTTCACGCTATTGTTATACACCAAGCGCCCCCGCAAAGCATACGCAATGAGATCATAACTTAAAACCACTGTACTTACTCGCCTCCACCTAAGGTATAAGATAAAAAAAGCAAGATATTTGAACAAACTCTCGATATTCATACGTGTCAGCAACCATATCATAAAACAAACCACTGAAGTGGAAACAATGCCCACAGAGGTGATGAACTGCGCTATTCCCTTGTATTTACTAGCCTGACTATTAACCTTTTGACAAAGCCGCGAATTAGCGTGTCCCCATTTTAAATACAAGCATGCACGACTCAATATCGATCCTTAAGGAACACAGCCCTGCATCAATTGTCTTCCGACTAACTGAGCTCCTAGTCCTGATGGCGTCAACAGTAACAGTATTTCGCCGAACTAGCCAGCTTCATTAGTCATTAATTATCAGTGAGTGAGTGAGTGAGTGAGTGAGTGAGTGAGTGAGTGAGTGAGTGAGTGAGTAGAGTGAGTGAGTGAGTGAGTGAGTGAGTGAGCGGGAGACCTCCTTTCTGCATAAGAATAAAAAAAAAAGAATGGAACGACAGTAAACTGAGCTAATTGGTATGGATCCATACTGAAAAAAAAGGTAAAACGTGAAAACACGGAAGGGAAGTTGTATAGTTCTTTTCTGTGCATGTTTGCACGCCTTATACTATCTCAATATAACACTTTGAAAGGTTGTTTACAGTGGCCGTGCGGTGGCTCTGTAAGCGAAAAATTGGTAGAAAATACGTGTGCTTACCTTCGATAGTCGACACACCAGATTCCATAGTGGAACCTACATAAAATATGCGTGTTAAGTAAAACGCAAGTGTTAATCAACCGCGTTAAACAAATCCACCACAGGTCCGCTTCGATATGCCAGCCTATGCCGAATGAGAGCGAACGCTAGTAGCTGTTAGTGCCCGTTTGTGCCCCTTTTAAGGTTATAAGCCCATTTTGCGCGACTTTACAGGCACTCGTTAAGAGCGAGTCAGCTTCTACGGCTTCAAGAGCAAACGCGACTCCATATTGCAGAAGAGCGCTTGTTATCGATGCGCATTAAAATGTCTTAAGTATAGAAAAGGCACACGTTGAAGCAGCAGCCGCATGGCATATTCTTAAGCCTATTTAAATGGTGAAAAACACTTCGGACATCTTGGTGGCTACAGCAAGATATAAATTTTGATGCGAATGAAAGGTCCTGCCAGTGTGCACTTGCACGCGTGCGACAGGGCTCATCTCGCCAAGAACTGCCATGGTCGTCGTAAGTATGCTGTGGATGCTGGAGTCCACGCGCTGACATTTGTGCTGTGGGCTGCTGAAGCACTTAAATAAGCACAAACTGAACTTAGTGTATTTCCGTGCTCGTCGTACTGCTGGGGCACTCGTCCACATTTCGTTACTCGGCTCTGAAGGGCGATTAAGTACTAAGCGAATATTCTCTCGCCAACAGAGAAGAACAAATGAAGAAATCATGACAGGCAGCTAAGTTTTCGAAAAGCGTATCTGAATGAGATAGACGCGCCTTGCGAGTATGATTATCTCGCCTTTTGCTCTAGGCTATAGACGTAATGTCCGGCCGCCCCAATAACACAACTGAAAAGAAAATGCTTACCAACTGTCGACGCTTGAGACTCCATAATTGCTGAAAGAGACGGATATATAGAATAAATAACCACAATGCTTTAGACGGTGGAAGACGAGGGCATCAGTGCGACTAATGCTGGTATTTAAAAGACGAATTTAGCTAAATGTAAGTTCATGTTATAAAGAGCATATAAAAGGCAATCAAAAGGCAACACCCACGGTGTCGTGGATATTTCCCTCCATCATTCTTCTCCACTTATCGATGAAAAGAAGGTGTCAACGCAAGCATAATGGAAATACACTTGGTGGAAATAATCCGCAAGTAGTGGAGAAAAAATCTCTCAAATGCAGGTAATGTAACGACCAAAATACCACCCTTAAATTGTTTCTCTTTTATGCACGATGCATAAGTTTCTCCTAATGAACTTTTCAGTGACAAGGGAGTCAGCGGGGTATGACGACGGCCACTCCTTCCTCAGTAGTTGTCTGCAGGTCTTCACTGATGTGACCATGACAGCGCTTATATAGGGCTGGGACGTCATTATGGTGGGCCATTATATTAATAAAAATTACTGTGTTACGTGCCAAAATCATGATACCATTATGAGGTGCGCCGTAGCTCGGGACTCCGGATTACTTTTGACCATCCGGCATTAATAAATGTGCGCATAAACCTACACCGGTGCTTCGGATATTAGCCAACATGGGAGGTCGGCCGCCGCGGTTGAACTTTGAACTTTGAACTTTATTTTCAACGCAAAATGTTTGTGGTTCCGCCAGGCAAAAAGCCATCGAAAAGACAGCCTGAGAGGACCTGGGGACCGTACAGGTAGCAGCAATGGTACAGTTATAGAGCAAAACTAAAAGTCAGACTTAACATCACTTCCCGCGTTCTAGGATCAAGCAGCGCGACACCTCAGCCTATAAGCGGCCACTTCGTGTACGGCTTACCTGTGAAGAGCCAAAGATGCAAAACAGGTAGGAAATATGGTGACTTACACTGTTCTCCCATGCTGCTTCGTCAACGCCCCGGCTTATAGAGTACACGGAAGCAAACACCTGGCAGCCGGCGTACCCAGACCACTGTTGAAAGAAGCGTCGAAACGTGTATGCGGGGCCTACAGAGCTGCAAGCTTCTGAAGGGGAATGAACGCGGCTCGTCACCAAACGTAGCTTTCTTCTTCTTCTTCTCTGTAATTTGGCACATACCCAATGCAGGGGATTGGCCAATACCGGTTTGACTTTAAGAGTAGTTTAATATGTGTGGTTGGTCGAAGCACAGATGATGAAAATCAAGGTAAAATTCTTTTGGTTTCAGTTAGAAATCTTATAATTGCTAAATAAACATCCCTGTGACTGTTTGGAGGGTCCATGTCGGGGTCCACTCGTCCTGCGCAATCTGCGAGTCTAAGCTTGATGCAGATCGCCATCGGAACGGCCATGAGCCGCAAGGCAATGTCAGAGGTCAATACGAACATGCATATATGGAAACAAGCGTCCTGATTCTCTCAGCGGCAGGGTCCAACGTACAAAGTGATAATTTGCGCAATACACTTTCATTGCAGTGATCGGCTATTGGGCCACAGGGTTTCCGTCTGGGTTACTTAACTTTATGGGCTTCGGGAACACTGGCATCATACGGAAAACTATTGCGGCACGGATCCAGTCTCACCATAAAGGGGTCATCCCAGAGGACGGGTACTTCGCCACTCTGCAGAACTGGGGCAGATCGGGTGTACCCGCACTCGTTACGTACGCCTGTGGCCTCCTGACAGCACGGGTGGCCTTCCACTTGCTTTAGAGGAACTTCTCAAGAGCTGACATCATCCGACCGGAGCCTCTCCGTTTCGAGGGACTCGGCACCTTTCCCGGCTTTTCCTAAAGTGTAAATTAAACTCGAAGACGTAAAAACCAAAGGCTTAGCATGGTGTGGGCCTTTTTTTTCTTTTAATGAGAGACAGCACTCAATGAAGACTAAAGTGAAGGCGACTGTGACTGCCAAAGTGTCACGTGCACTAACATACCAAGTAGTCGAGGACCCGATAGGCACTGTAGAACTCGTTTGAGTACCTAGGTTTAATTGAATTCTCTTCCTTTGTTTGTCAGAACAGTCGAGGTGGTTCAGCACCTGTGGCGTTGTACTGCCACGTAAGATAGTGCGATAATGGTTCTAGGCCGCCGCAGACGCAGACGCATCTTGATGGTGTTAGGCGCACATTATAGTGTAGGTCGAAATCTGAGGTAGTGAGGAATTTTAAACGCGAAGCATTCCTTGGTGAACCTCATCAACCTCGAATCTATCTATCTATCTATCTATCTATCTATCTATCTATCTATCTATCTATCTATCTATCTATCTATCTATCTATCTATCTATCTATCTATCTATCTATCTATCTATCTATCTATCTGGCCGCCTACATCTCCGCGTCTCCTGGTGATTTCGTTCACTCGGTATTCACCAAAATTGGCATGGTAGTACATGAACATGCATGACGAACAATAATGGTTAACCTTCACACCACTTATGTGATACACTTGTCATACACGTCGCGATGGCCCGGAGCCGCTGTACAGGACCGGGGAAGACGGGTATGCGCCTAAGGTGATTCAATGCCAGCGTTGAAGCCTAAGCAAACCAAGGACCAACACAAATGTACACTGAAAGCTCCATGAGAACACATTTGCATTGGCTAAACAAAGGAAAGAAATACCGTTGCATCTTGCCTTTGAAATGTTAACGTAACAAGCAAACGGGTACACACATGAACGTGCTGTAATGACGGCAGGTAAGAATCGGAACACGGGCCTACGAGGTACCAAGCAAGCACGTTACCACTTGTCCACAATGGATCTTCCCACGCGGTACCGCTGTGCTACAAGCGGTACTGCGTGGGAAGAACCGTTGTGGACAGGTGGTAACGTGCTCCAACAGCACTGTGAGATACAATACATATGTACTGTACTCAGCATTGCCTCAGATACATTGATTGATTGATTTCGTGGGTTGTACGCCCCAAAACGAACTGTGATTATGAGAGAAGCCGTAGTGTAGGGCTCCGAAAATTTTCACTACCTGAGGTTCTTTAACGTGCACTGACATAGTACCCCACATGGGCCTCAACATTTCGCCACCTTCGAAATGCAGCCGCCGCGGCCGGGATTCGATCCCGCGACCCTCGGGTCCGCAGCCGAGTAGCATAGCCGCTAGACCACCGGGGCGGGGCCTCATATACGTAAGTGCAATACATATGTAATCAGCAAGGCAACGTACGGAGAACAAATGAAATCGCAGTGCAACTTCTTAACCCCTCAAACGACCGCACTTTAGGATTACATTTTTCCAAGCAAACATTTCAGAAAAGCGGTAGAATATTGTTATGATCGGGAGACTGAAAGTAGGGGTTAAACTTGACATTTGTCCTCGTTTCTCGATTCAAGCGCTTAGCAAACTTGTACACGGTTGTCACTTCCTTTCCCTTTCGTGAATTGTGCAACGAAGCGGTGAAACAGGCATACTGGCTGATCTTCAGGTGCGCTTTTCAGGCATTTGCGAATTCTCTCATCATGCTGCTGCGGCTGTATGGTAGATAAGGCCTAGTCAGGCAAGGTTTGCCTTTAGCTGTGTGCGCTGTAGGATAGTTTCAGTATTGTCGTAAATAAACCAGGAAAGAAAATAAGCTCCAGAGCGCATAGACAACCCACTATGCTGTAGGTAGACAACCCACTATGGTGTAGTCGGCTGGTACTTGAAAGAAATAGAGGTGTCTCTGGCAAATCATGGGGTAAAAACGCTGAAAGATATGAAATGAATAAACCAACTGAAAATCTCAGCGGAGTGTTTCGAAAGAAACAGCACTCAAAGAAAAAAAAGAACATGTATAGTAAATTTGCGCAGTTCGCCAGCATAGCAAATAAATGCAATTAAAAACGAGAACAATGGGCAACTTGAAAGTTGAGTGACTCAAATAAGTAGTTCCTCTCGAGCTCGAGTTCCTCTCGAGCTCAAATAAGAGTTCCTCTCGAGTTCGTCTGTGCTCACGCCTCGCGGTGCTTCTGAGGTTTCCGTGCGAAATCGAAAAATGACACAATGACCTTACTTTCCTCCAGTAATATGCTATGGCAAAACATTTATGCATAGTGCTCAAAGAACATTTTATCGGCACCACAATGTTTAGTGCCTCAGGATAATTATCTCTTCATAAACGAAGTTTTTTACGTTCGTCGAGAAAAAGCATGTAAGTAGCACGAAAAATTGGGAGAGTTTGTGCATCACATTCATATACCGCTTTCGCGCAACTTGAATAGAGTGTGCAGAAAAGAGCTAGAAGGCTGTTTCACGCATTGTGAAACCTGCTGAAAGAACGGAGCTTTGGTTCTCCAGTGTTTCCCTTGCGAGTAGATCCATGATATATACTGTGCTTCCCCACCCCCCCTGCACGATCACAACTTTCTTTCTTTCTTTCTTTCTTTCTTTCTTTCTTTCTTTCTTTCTTTCTTTCTTTCTTTCTTTCTTTCTTTCTTTCCTTCTTTCTTTCTTTCTTTCTTTCTTTCCTTCTTTCCTTTCATTTCCTTTTCCCTTCCTTTTCTCTCCTTTCATTCATTCTTTCTTTGTATACAGCTGAACCAGGTTATAACGAATAGCACGCTTTTCCAGAATTTGATATCTCAAGTATTTCGAAATAGCGGAGCCCGCTTTTAACCAATTTTAGCACATAGTTTGTTATACGAGATGTTGTGAACATTTACGCGAAAACGCGCTAATGAAGAAGAACTATGTCACTCATCATAGATAATTACTGCAAAATCAATCTACTACACAAAAGAAGCGTGCCTATTTGCACCGGGCAGTCATTTTCGCATGAACGTTCGTCTAGCTCCATCAGTGAGCACCGGAATGCCGGAGTGCAAGTCCACAGAAACGTAGGCACGGCCAAAATCGTCAAAGCAGTTATAGTAAGACAGCGTTATGCTGGAGCGACGATGGCGTGGTTTGGCGGTGCAGCTCCACGGTACTGTGCTAGAAGACTACCCATAGACGACGGAGGAGCTAGCATATTTGCGGCTGTTCGGTGACAGGTCGCGAGCGGCATGCATTGGTGTAAATAAAAGGAATGTTATATGGGGTGAGAAGAGTTGAGCTTCTAAGAGAGACTAAACGTATCGTTTGCTCCGGTGTCTGCACCGTCCGAGCTCGGGAACCGCGAGCGTCTCTCGCAGACGCTATCGAGAAGTGCACGCGTTGGGCCTTTTATCAAGGTTTCTGAAGATTACCGACACAGGTGACTGTTTCAGCGGCACAGACGGCAGCTGGATGCCTCCTGATAGGTTGTTTTCTTTTTTAGTTACCGATTACTTACTGACCGAAGCGCGCGCGACGCTTGTCGTGATTTGAGCGTATCCGCTATGCTGCAGCTTGGATGCAGCAGCCCTTCATATCCCAACTAAGTGTGTGTTTACAATTAAAGCGAATTCTTTTGACCGGCGGGTGGATCTAATTTGCCGAGGCAAGCGTCTGTATGATCTGACCTCCCTTTCCATTACACCGCCGCACCACGGCAAGAAAGTACATGAACGCGGCTTGAAAGCCCACGTTTGAAAGCTCGGTTTTAGCACAGGCTTTCTATCGAGACTGCACCAGACCACTAACGAATAAATGCCGAGTGGCGAGCATAACAAAAGCGGCCGGCGGAATCACGTCATGTGGCAATGCGACGCTGGTTTTTCCCGTAGTACTAGCTGTGGCTGTAGTCGAGGCTGGTTATCTTTCTAGCTTTTGTTTCCCCTGAGAGCGTTGCATGCCTCGAACAGCCTCACGGCAAGGTACGCGGGAAACAAAACCAAAACTGCAGAAGTAAATGGCCTGTGCACAGTTTGCAAGCCAACGCGAACCGATCCGAAGCCTCTACTTCCAATAATTCCCATGGTGGTTGAACGATCGCAGCGCCAGATGATCCTCTAGTTTTATAGTAAGAAACTCTATGGGTGACAGGTCGCGCTCACTCAAAGTTCAATATATCCGACGCATGGTTCCTTATAAAAATGCATTTTACATGTATATTGATAGGAGAACTTCGAATGTTCGAAATAAAGCAGATTACGCCCTTTCTGAGTTCGTTATATCCGGGCGTGACTCTAGCAGTGAGTCAAGTGCAGCAGTCGGTTATGGGTCGAGAACAGTGCGTGCTTCACCATGCACTTCTTTCGTTGTCTTTCTTTCTCTCGGCCTTCGCAAAACCACTACCATGTAACAGTGAACTGGGGGCAAAAGTGTGTTCAGCGTGGCGGTGGGTAGTATGTCGAGAGCAAGAGAACATTTTACGGTGGCGGCGGACACAGATGGCGAGCTCAAAATCATTCGGATTCTATAGTAGCAGATCAGTGTTAAATCGCAACACTGATGTGACAATCATGAAGTTCCTAGACGCTCCACCCGTTGACACTCGTCAGAATGATAATCGCCAGTTTCTCGGCGCTTTCACTTGGCCATCTCACTGACTAGGGCTTCGCGTGCTAGGTCAAACCGTCCGGAACAGTGGTAACTGGAGACTCGGTAGTGGTACTTCTTGCTGTGATCACCTCCTGGGTGACGTCACGCTTAAACAAAATAGCGTCGCTAAGGGCCTTCAGGTCGTCTTTCGCTTCCGTCGTTGACAAGTCCTCTGATTCGAGGTAGTCCCACAGAAGGTACAGAATTATTAGCACGAGGATGACAAGTGCGATTAGCACGCACGTCAAGCGGGATATGCTCGCGGAAGCGCTCGAGTCGGGTTCGTCGGCAGGCACGAACAAACTCCAGGAAACACGGCGCTGCTTCTTTCGCCGGCGGCCGCTTTTGCTCAGAGCGCTTCGCCTTTCCAATGTGAAGAACGCACTGCTTCTGGTTTCGTCCGGCTCACCGTAGTAGACCTGCATCGAAGACGTCGAGTAGATGTCTTGCAGCTCGGCCACGTCGCCGGTAGGCGGAGGCAGCAGACCAGCGTAGAAGCTCTTCTGGTAGCGAGGGTCCCAGTACATCGTCTCAACCTCTTCACCCATGTCTGCGAAGCGATTAGATTCTTGTTACTTCGACGACCAGGCACGACGCACTCTGTGGCATCGGCTGCTGTCTTCCTCTTCTTCTTTATCGCCTTTTCTGCTTTTCGAGCGATTTCTTTTTCATAGCATGCTGCTTTTATTGTACAGTTGTTTCTATGTTACATAGAAATTGTTTCTAGGTTGTATTCTGCAGTTGCTGCATATTGGTTTTAATTTATTCATTACTTTCATTCTTATGCTATTCAAATGATGACTTTTACCGTGGTACTGAGAACAAATTCACCACTGTCTCCCTGGGGGACCGGAGCATCGTCAAACCGAACTTTCGGCTTTTTCTCCAGTTCTCCCTTTTCAGCTTATGTGGCAAATGGTGAAAATAGAAGATTTTGATTAATTAATTAATTAATTAATTAATTGATTGATTGATTATGTCGCATACCCAGCAATGGGGATCGTTGAAAAACTGGCGGAATAATGCAAAAGTCTTCTATTGTGACTAAACTCTTCGCCTGTTATGTTCGAGCCTGTTACGCCGCACCTCGACCACGATGGCACGAGCAGAGATATCAGGTTAGACGAGAAGGTCGTTTTAGAAGAAAATCGATATTGCCAGCACAGCCCGAATGGCGGACTGAGAGCCTAGTCCCCACTACGTCGTCTCCTTCGTCTGTTTAGCGATCGTCCTCTTCGTTTCGCTATTAGCACCGTGACAGTATATTTAAACTTACGTCGACTGCGACGGGCACCTTGCTGCTTGCTCGAGATTGCAAAAAAACCCCCTTTTGCTTCGCGTCTTGCACGCCGCCGATCGCGGCCAAGTCTCCGGAGAACCAATGACGGTCGGATGCTGCACACGCGGCACCATAGCGGCACCGAAGGGGCCTTCTACAAGCTCTTGCCAGAGTCTCGAGGTGGCTCCTTGGAAACGTTTCGACAGCGGGGTGTCTCAGCGATATGCACCGCGTATTGTTTCGCTTCGCTTGTCGATCGCATTGACTCGACGCCGAGGCGCGCAGTCGCGTTTATGGGCACGCCGACGCTCCTCGTACTCCAGTTGCGAGTCTAAATCGAGTCCGCAGAGCAACCGAACTCGCCGATCGTGCGATCTCTTTAAACACGATACAACGACACACATGACGGCTGAATGAGATATGCTGCATAACGTTTATTACGTTTCACTGAAGATGGATAAATGGTGAACAAAAGATTGTCACACCAATCAGTGCGCGCATCAGCGCTGAGGCGTGCACCTGGCTGCCAAAGAGACTTAACAAAGAAGCGAAACGTATACGGTCTCGCGAAAAGCGCGGTACAATGCACGGCTTTTTTACAATCCCAAGTTTCAACCTTAGCAAGCTTTATGAAAGTGTTGCTTACGGGAAGATCTCCTGGAGCGTAGCCCATAACGGCCTCGCTGTTATATTTGCCTATTCCTAATCGATGGCATTTACTGTCATGCATTGGGATTTTTTCACTTGATTTGCATACTCTTAGCAGTTATCTTTATTTTATTTGTATTTCCTTTCACAGCTTTTCTCAGGCTTCCGTAAATTGTAATGATCCATCAGCTGGCTGTCATCTGATACAGCCTGATTACGGGACAGCTTCCCGGATCGAGAACGTGAACGCACCGAGAAGACGACGACATCATCGGCCACAACAACAACCGCCGGCTTCATGGCCAATCCCCCGTAGTGGGCAAGAGCCAAATAACAAGGAGAAAAGAAAAGAAAAGAAACAACAACAGGCAGCGTATGTATTGCCCGTTCTCTTGCTTCTACATTGAAAATTCACTAGAGTCAAGAGGAAATTGATGACATTGCGCCTTTACAATGTGTTACTCATAGCGAGAAGTAAGCCGATAGCAACTACACTGACATGAATAACCGAACAACTTGTCATGTTGCTGGCATGTGCCCAGCAGCTCTCCTTCGTAGCCATTCGACGCCGGCGCAATGCAGTTTAACCAGTTTTGTGTCTTGCCATGCTTCCAAGCCGACACGTGTCTTACGGTGAAAAACGAGGCGTTCAACGCGTAAGGCTACGCGGGAGTTACTACGGAAGCAATGCATAATAGCAGACAAGAGTGGTGGAATTGGGCTTGTTGCTACTGGATTACTACTGGATTGTTGCTACTGGTTACTTAGCGCGAACACTTTTCACACAAGACTGAGAAGCGACACGGACGAGCGTTAACTTTCAACAACGCTGTGAAAAGTGTCTGCGCTAAGTAGCCAGTTATGCATAACAGAGTTTCTCATAGAGGGAATATGGCGCCACTGTCTATGTGAGTTCCTTAAGGAGCGCTGTGCCGAAACTGGAATTATGTATACATATGTTGGCGCTTCTGTTGGCTGGTGTCTAGCGACGCTTTGACTCATGCGTAGATGCGGGCTCCAGAAACAGAGCTTTTCTTAAGCAAAATCTTCGCAAACGGATGTCATGTACCTCTACTACATCTTACAATAAAACTGTACCAGCCGTCAGGACGTAATCAAACGGCGAAAACAAGAAACAGACGACAGACGGTCACGGTATAGTCACATAGTGAGCTGTGCCTTTGTCGCCTATAATCAAACTTTGGCGGCCTGTCGCTGCTTCTTGCTTTTTATGATGATGATCATGAAATTCATTTATGAATAAAAGGAGGACCGAAGGTAATTGGTGAGGAGAGAGGGCAGTGGGAGGGCGTAGACATAGACTAAATCATGCGCGCCAGGCCACTAGAAACTCCAAAGTGGGCTTGCGTGACCAGACGGTCAGGGTGCTCGAGTATATCGTTTTGCAGAGCATCCAATCTGAGTGTAAGAATGTATCGCTGTTCTTTCGATGAGGGCGGAAAGCAGTGCAGTTAGCAGCTAACACGAGTTGCTTTCCTTAAATTTTGTAAAACAGTATTTACAATCAGAACCTCCCAAATAAAAATAAAACTCCTTTTTGGTTAATGTCAAGAAAAAAATAGCCATTTACGCACTCTTTCAGTTCAAGCCTAATCATTGCAACGTTCGGAAAGCGTTCAAGCCAGGCGCGTCTTCGAAACATCCGCACTCTTCGGGAGTGATACCAAACCGAACCCGACACATCCCAGCATTCCCATGCATACAACAGCGTACAAGCGTCAATTTTTCTTCTGGCTAATGTTAAGAAACAGTATGGATATATACTGCGACGAAACTGCAATCTACATACGCCGCGCATTGCAGACCCCATTCATTTCATCTCATGAAACGTAATTGAAGAGTGGTTTGAGACCACTGTTCTATAAGCTCCAGTTACCGTCATTACAAGCAGTGCAGGATATGCTGCTATTTTAGATGCGAAGCAGCTTATGGTCGAGCCTGTTCGATCTCTGGGCTGTCCACAACCCCACTGCGCATGCGCAACAGCTGGCCCAAGCTGAACGAGATAGTGCCCTCGCCCGCGAGAGACAACGCTGTCGCAGACAGCGTCTGCCAGCAAGTTTCCCGACTGAGAAAAAAAAAAAAAAAACCAACTGCTGGCGCTCACCGGCTACCCCATATATATAGGCACTGGATCTTGACCTGCAATGCAGTGCCGTTGGGAGATTTCATTTGTGCGTAGTTGAACCATAAGGATTCGCAGCGCGAGCTTTAAGTAAAAGTAATCCGGCACTCGGCACGATCTACGACGTGAGAGGGCAGGAACCAAGGGGGTTTAAAAGTTTTTTTTTTTAATTTTAAACCTCCTTGGCATGAACCTCACAAATACGAGGAGCATAAATGACAACGCGTGTGTAAATATACGCACACGTTGTCACTCATTTGCATGCATGAGAGGGCAATGTCACGGGTGATTTACGGTAGCACAGAAGGATCCCCAGTGCTTCGCGCACTCGTCAAGGTTCACTTCGTGGAGAAGCGTGAACTTATTTTGTTTCTCCAGGAGTGGGGCATCGAAAGGAGGAAGCGCTTCGCCTGGAGCTGCTGGTACCAGCTGGTGCACGCCAGCGCCGGCGGCAGCCTGGAAGCACCTGCTGACAACGGTAAGTTCTTGCGATGCGTCTCTGTCGGGTAACATCCGGGGTGACTACATCGGCCTGTACTAAAGAATACTCGCGACGGCGTAACGATAAGGACCAGCTGGAGTGTTCACGTGTGTCTTTGCATTCAAGTAGTGATGTGTACTGATGCCTCGTTTGAAACTGAAGCGAAAAGACTCGTCTTTCGCGCTCTCAGTATAAAGTCTTGCTTGTATGTTCTCTTGTGGTAACTGCATTTAGCTGAGATTTTTTTCACTAAAGAGCGCGACTCTTACAGTACAAATATAGCGAATGCCGCGGGCGTAAATAATTGGCCGAAAACAAATTACAAGGATTTGAGAGTGCCAGCTCGCCTGGTGTAATGTCTGGCAGGTCTAAATATAACCTAGTGTTTTTATTTAATAGGTGAAAACCTTACAGCGCAGCAAATTAATCAGCTGATAACCATAAACTTCTGACCAATCCTGCTCTCTTTTATAACATTCCCTTACAAGCAAATAGAAAACGGGCCTAATTGTGCTGTTTGTTTGTTTTGTTTTTAATTTCCAGCTCCACCTGCAGCCTAATTTTGTGCACACACGCCTGTGTCCAGAGGTCTAGTGTCCTCGTGCCAATATTACATTTCCTTCTGTGCATTTTCTCACGCTATTCTATAGATTTGACTAATTGAAGACAGAAAGATGAATAACAGTGTCGCCCTTATTAGGAGCGATTCGCAACTAGATATCTGGCTGATTCTGCTCGTTCACACTTGGTGGTGTATGGTATTTCGATCTCCTTCTTGCAGACTCAAACAATTTGCACCAGTATCGAAGGCCAGGCCACGCCGCTGGGACTCACTCCAGCCGCTCGCAGCGAAATCATGGTGAGTGGCTCCATTCATTCATTCATTCATTCATTCATTCATTCATTCATTCATTCATTCATTAAAAAGACATATCGTCCGAAGAAAACATATTATGTTCCGCATGTCTTATATCGACATATGGGGTGCCGGTATGCAGCTAGATGGAGATTTTACGTTCCCATGAAGCAATTTTACGTTGTCATTGTAGAGGGCAGCGCGCTTAGAGTACGCTGTGGAGCAACCCTTGACCTATCCCCCATAGCGGGTAGGAGCCGTGGTTGTTTGGGAAGCACTCAAGAGAGAAAAAAAAAGGAAAAAATAGAAAGTGACGATACGCGCGCTTACACAGGTAAGTAAAACAAACGCGATATGCAGAGATAGGAACCTCAAAACGGAGAAAAAAAATGTGACGGAGCTGTGCTTACATCAGAAACCGCGTTTAGAAATTGAGGAGAGCGCTTGAATGTGTTAGTGTGTGAGTGGGGTGGTCTGATGCAATAGCTACGATAAGCTTTATTTGAGCTTAAGCAAACAGGAATTCATAAATAGGCATCCGGGAGGCGACAAATAGAGTTCCTATACAAGTACACATTTTTGGGGGGATTCCAAGTGGCGCCCTCTGCAAAGGAGCTGGAGCTTTATTTCCGATAGTAGAGCTGTCGGTGAAAGGTCTTGGCAGCACTAATTTCGAAGCTTCTTTCTAGTTTGATTTGCTTCTCTTTTTCAGGTCTCTGTCACTCTCGTAGTCAAGATAATATGCGCTATCGGTAAGTTAAGGTTACGCTGTAGCATCAAGTATTATGCAACTATAGCCACCATGGGGCACCAGGTGCGCGTCAGAGTAGGAACATGTTAAAAATGGCGCATTGATGCGAAGGTTCGGTCGAAACGTGGCAGGCTAAGAAGTGTCTCCAGGAACCTACAACAACAACGACGTCTCGCCGCCAGGGCCAGAGAATTCTTGTATTGAGGAGACCTGCCATCTTTGATACAACCGGGGCTAACCCGGGGGTACTCTTTCTACATATAAACGCTTAATCGTTCACACATTACAAATACCTTCGTTTTCGAGCCGACCTAGCTAGGTTAACTGGACATCAGCTATGATATTTGAGCTTTAGTGGAAAGACATATTACCACCAGACATATGGAATGCTACCTTTCTATTCGTAGCTGCATAGGTCAGTGTTCTTCCACTCTGCTTCCTGCAAAACAGTGAGCGTATTCGATTTACCGTATTCCCGGGCCAGTCCCCGGCGGCCCGCGGACGTTGGCAGATATGGCGCCATTATCACATGATTCAAAAGTCCCCGGGCCTGCCAGTGGGCGGGGCTTCCGGGGAGTCCCGTGAAAAACGAATGCACCACGGGGTCCGGGGCCGTCAAGAACATTTAAAACAAATACGCTCAATTGCGCGGGGTCGTCTCTACATCGGCAGCAGGCCAACTACATTGCCATCACCATGTCACACACTCGAAGACTAGCGGTGGTGAGCAATCGATCTCAATGCTACTCCTTTCAGTACAGCGCATTTCACATTCCAAAGATAGTAATATAAGGCTCTAATGTATTCAACGGCATCATTACTTAGTCGATTACTCAACTTAAGGAGCATGATTACGCATTTACATTGCTACTAATTTAAAAGTGAACGTGACAACGAAATCTATGAGCGAAGGAACGCTTCTCGCAGGCTACGGATGTCTCGGTTTCATGGTCCCAGAATGGGTGCTCAACGTGATTGGCTTCGGAAAGAAGGGAGTGAGAAGACCATCAATAGCCGCATTGGTGCACGCCTGCTGTTTTAAAGGCGTCATACCCAAGGATGGATCGTTCTCCCGGATGCAGCGACTTGGTGCAGCGGGCTTTCCTATGACCGTGAAAATAGCCTGCGCCATCCTGGGAGCGATTGTCGGTTATTTTTACAACTGACGCCGCCGACTGACATTTGGCTTTCGAGCCCTTACTTGTGCGAAGCTCCAGATCATCATCACTGACGCCTTAGCTTGAGATAACCGTGAAAACTGGAAATGACAGAAGGAAGAACTGCCACCAAGTGACACCAGCAAAAGTGTGTTAATAAATTCCGGCCTCCAATGACTGCAAATACCTTCCGAAAACTCTACACTTCGACACCTTCAGTGCCGTAGTGCTTTTTTTGGAAGATACTCCTTTCTTACAAACTAGAAGAGAAGCTCAAGGAAGAGGTGTGAATCGGTAAACAAATAGCTAAAACCGATGTAGAACAGAGCATGCAGCTGGAGACAATGTTTCGACAAGTGGAATTGTCTTCGTCAGGACAGCAACAAGTCCCCTAGTTGAAACACTGGCTCCAGCGACGTTGCCTGTTCTACATCGTTTTCAGCGATTTGATCATCGATCCTTCCTTACCAGTGTGTCCGTTACCGGAATATGTGTCCACATTCGCAAGTATCACGTAGCACAACTCGTGTGGTGACGGCGAAAACTGGTGGGCTGAGAGACGACCACGAACGACCCTTCCAAAACGTGGTAATTTATGACAGCACTGAATATGCCCATATTTATTTGTTACAGAACTTATCACATAGCGAAGAAATCCGAAAGTTATCATAAACATAAGGAACGTTTTCAATAATCTTGCTGTAGCGCTCGTAAAATACCGATGAGACATCAACTGTATTGTTTTAATTTTTTTTCTTAAGAGGAAATGTTCAGTAATTGTTTGCAACGCACCAGCGAGATATAGCGCTAAAAAGCAGCCGAGTATCGGATAATTTCCCTTTCCATAAATCAAACAAATTTTCTTCATTGCGTTGCATCGCGCTGTATTCTTTATTGCAGCAATTACGCATAATTTATTCCAGAAAATTACGAATTTTTGATAGCTGTCGCTTTTCCGTGTTCTTTCGCACGTTCGGGGGCCAGTCGACCGCGTTTAACTAGTTTCTTTATATATTTTTCAGTATTCCACACCATAGCTTGTATCTTGTCACAACGATGCTGTTTAGGGCTATTTATGTCCGTCGTTAAGTGTCAGTGCATTGCCCTGAACCAACAATTCCAACTGTCGCGCTCGACCACCTCTTTCCTTCAGCCAACCGCTACATGATAGAGATTATGCGAAAGCAATGAAAGAACGAACGAACAAAAGAAAGAAAGAAAGAAAGAAAGAAAGAAAGAAAGAAAGAAATAAAGAAAGAAAGAAAGAAAGAAAGAAAGAAAGAAAGAAAGAAAGAAAGAAAGAAAGATAGATGTGGTTGAGTGGCTACACCGAGCTGTACGTTAATAAATCACAGCTGAACTTCGGCGGTCTTTTCGCCATATGCTCTTGTCCGTGTTTTCCAATGGCACAGAGTGAGTGAGTGAGTGAGTGAGTGAGTGAGTGAGTGAGTGAGTGAGTGAGTGAGTGAGTGAGTGAGTGAGTGAGTGAGTGAGTGAGTGAGTGAGTGAGTGAGTGAGAGCAGATAACTGGTGCATATCCGGAAGATTGATGGCCTGGGTATAAGCCGTGCCGGGGACAGTAGTGCCACTCTACGGTAGCTTCCCGGGCTTGCTGGATGGCCCAGAGTTCGTCGGTATGACTGAAAGCGACTATATACACTCAGAATTTAAGAGCATGTGGGTGGGCTGCCTAGTCCCGTAGTCCACTGGTTGTCGCGTCCGCGTTAGCTCTCTCCGCCAGCCATTGCTAGCGATGTTTTGAGAACATGGGTGCTTTACGCCGGCCACCAGATCAGACATAGGTTGATTCTTTCCAACGACATACCTCTACCTGATGGTGCTATGATCATTTCGAAATTATTTCACGTTACTCTGGGCCACAGGACGCTATGTTCTGCAGCTCTTGTTGGGAGCCCGGCTGTGAGCCCTTGGAAGTAAGGGAAAAAACATGGAGGAAAAAAGAAAGCTAGGAGAAAGCGTCACGTGACAATTTGAATACTAGTCGAAAAAGAATTAAAGATAACTATGGGAATATGGGCAACGGTCACGTGGTAGGCAAGCGGCAGAATAATGCGTGGTGAAGTTTCACTAAAGGTTACCGTTTCCAAGCAACCTCGAGGGTGCGGCAACTATGAAGGGCCTAATCCAACACGAGAGGCACAGCGCGCAGATGACAGAGGAGGTTGGCCTAGCGAAGCTAGCTGAATCACATGACGCCCCTTCGTAGTTCTTTAATTTTTTTCTCCATGGGAAAAATAATGTAAGAGAGGAAAGGAGAAGAAAGCCGTGGTGGTAGGGTCAAAAAATTTTACCGCTTGGGTTTGTATAACGTGCCCTGACAATGCACAGTGCATTTGATGCCATGCGCTGCCTTAGCATACATGCTAAGTCAGCGCCTCCTCTATGAAGTAGAGAAGCCGGCTGAGAGGGGGGGACCATAATCGATTTTTGTTTGACAGCTTGTTTCTAGGTAGTAATGTCACAACGCGCAAGAACCCGGAAAAAGTTAAATCTAAGGCGCTTACTAATACGTAAATGCATTACCTGGGAACTAATTACTACCAATTCTCCATTGAGCATATCGCATATAAGGGAAGAGTTGAAGAGTTGCGTAATTAATTCATATTAGTTATTAACCTAACTTAAGCGTGAAAATACCTCATGAAATTGGTCAAACAACAGTAAGCAATAGTTGCATTTCCACAACGCGCTCATGGATCTTTTTAAAGCAGGAGAATTTTAAATAAGATAATTTAGGAAAAATACAAGGATAAAAAGAGTTTACTTACCTGTACATTTCAGCACGCAAGTTGAACAAATGAAGGCGGTCAGAATTATTTCGAAATCCCCGTCCCCTCATAAACCATGAATCAAACGCATATCGTGGTTAGGCACACAGAACCTCGCAATTTCATTTTTCAGACCTTCCATTACATTCATTCATTTAAGTGTTTTTTCTATTTACATGTTGCAATTCTAAATGGATGACACTGCCACCTAGTGGCGCGCTATAGCGTTAGTGGTTATTGTGTCAAGCCCGCGGCACGTGTGCATGCAGAGAAGACAACGACGCCATCGCCCGCAGCGTATGTACAGCTTGTTCTCTTACCTTGACGCACAGAAAATTACTAGAAGGAATTTCAGGTCGCCACCGACACACCAACATGATGCGCTATATCTAGCGAGTAATGCACAAAGAGCAAGTGCATTTTGCTAGGCATCGTAACAGCCGATCGTTGAATGTTTTGCAGTCACTTGTGCGTAAACACGATCCTTGTCTTATTGAAACCTCTGTGCGATATGCCTCTACCGTAGCGATTCATAAGATGCCCCATATACCGTATAGAGTAGGTATGACCACGGACTCCGGCTAAGCCGAAAGCACTTGTTTGGCCTGACCCTGAAACCTCGCTCTGGTATCAGAGTAGGTCGTTATTACGGCTTAGGCTGAGCTAGCACCAAACAGTATCTGATATTTTATTTATTTATTTATTATTATTATTTTTTTTTTTTGCAGTGCCTGACCTGATTATATACGAGCTGAGGATTTTCCCCACGTATTGCCTTTCTCGGGTGTAGGGCAGGCACTCAGATGTGATTTACTGTCTGCTGTTGGCGAAAGTCATTCATTTCCGGTCTTCTTTTTCCTATTTGAGGCTCACTATACCGCTGCTTTATAAATGAATGAATAAATCCTTGAGGGTGCTAACGTGATGTCAGCGCAGTGACAGGGGCCGTGTTCTGAGATGATCGCTGTTGGCGACGTCGTCATAATGTCGCCTTCAGTGCGCGCTGACGGCACGGTTTAGGAAAGGCGAGCAAGTAGTCGTTCCATCACTGGACACGTACCCTAAAATCTACGTCAGGCAAACCAACCATAATGCCGGGAGCGATCGTCACGCAATGCGGCCCCGGGAGACAAGCAACGACACATGTTCGATATGCTGAGAAATGAGGAAATACCAGGAAAAAGAAAACCAAGAACAAAAACAACTACTAAAGTAGCAATAAGGGACACAAATTTTTATTCAATGTTCAATAAACACATCTTATCAGGGAAACAACCTTTACTATCATGTGGCGAAGAGGTTGATATTGCGGGGTTTAACGCTCCAAAACCAGCTCTGATTGTAAGAGACGCCGTAGCGGAAGTCTCAGGAAATTTCGACCACCGGAGGTTCTTTAACATGGACTGACATTGCACTAGCACACGGGCCTCAACATTTCGCCTCCATCGAAATGCAGCAGCCGAGGCCGGGATTCGATCCCGCGACCTTCGGATCAGCAGCCGAGTGCCGTAACCACTAGACCTGCCGTGGCGGGCCTGTGACTAACAAACATAAACCGTATTGCGCATGATGCATCTTTTTATTGTGCATGAGCGAGATCGGAAATCGTTGCTTGCCAACGCGGGCGGTTTTTTTTTTCGTTATTCACCGCATGTCATTGGCCGCGGTTATGCTCACCTCGTAAGCAGCGGTGCGCGGCGGCGTTTCTGCGTGTCCAAGTCTTCTCTGCACGTCACGCGTGCAAAGAAGCACACGAAACAAAAATTCTTCATTTTAATAAAACAGTTTTGCTCACCTGAAGAAGAAACACGTTTTGTAGTATGCTTCCCGAAGAAGACACCGAATGTTCACCGCTTGCCCATTGATTGCTCTCGCCCTCTCGTTCTCGCATATTTTATGGGTGACCCTGTCAAAAAACAGTACTCACTCAAACAAAGGAGAGTGACCCATCCTGGAAGCCTGCGCCGCGCTCAGTCGCGCCACATCAGCAGCGCTCAAAACGAGATCCGCCCCCCAACTTCGTGACGTTGCAGCAAGCAAATGCATTCTGTTCCCAACGAAGATCTCCGATCGCGCCCCATAGTATCAATGCTGAGCGCAAGAGAAAGATACGTCATGCGCGCTACGGTGTGCGTTTGTTAATCACGTGATCGGAAAGGTTGTTTGCTTGATAAGGTGTCTTCATACGCATTGAATTTTCAATAATATTTAGTTGAGTGAGAGCGCTCTCGTTGTGCCCTTTATTTTTACTTCGTCCTTCTTCTGTTTAAAGTTACAGTAGGTACGTGTAATAACCCGCTCTTACATGACGTGAAATGTACAGCCAATATCACCTGATGCATGGCCGTCACCATGAAGACAAGAGTCATGATGCGCCTTGTCCGCACGTAAACGTCTGTTTCATTGCACAACGTCTTATTAAAATACGTGTTTCAATCCGCTTGTCAAGCCTCTAGTGATGCCGATTCGAAGAAATAACCAGTGTATCTCACAATGTTTATATTACTTCTATATTTAGCTAGCGTGGGGTGCCCTCTCCGATCGGCGCCGACGTCCTAGTGCCAGCAAGGAAGTGCTGCGCTTGCAAGTCGCAGCTGCTTCGGGTACGTTCTGCCAATGCGTTCAGTTAAAGTAGCCATATAATGACTTGCCGCAGTAATGTCAATGGAATAGCTAAGCTGCAGTAACGTGTGGAGAAGCGAGTCTGTGTGTGTCTGTTTATTATACGCATTTGCGACGGAGATTCCCCACTTGTCCTATCAGTCGAAGGAGCTGCATGTATCTTTGGTTTGTGTACAAATAAGGCTGGGCTGGAGCGCATTCGGAAGGCATTACGAAATCATGACCGGAAACTTACCGCTCTCACTAAAGCGAAAAGTATTCAATCACTGCATTCTCCCAGTACTAACGTACGGTGCAGAAACATGGAGAATAACGAAAAAACTAGAGATGAAACTAAGGAGCACGCAACGTGCAATGGAAAGAAAAATGATAGGGGTAACGCTAAGAGATAAAAAGCGAGCGGAATGGATCAGAGAACAGACAGGGGTAGCCGATATTATCTTATCAATTAAAAGAAAGAAGTGGACCTGGGCAGGACATGTCATGAGGAGGAAGGATAATAGGTGGACAGTAAGAGCGACGGAATGGATACCACGAGAGGGAAAACGCAACAGAGGTAGGCAAAAGGTTAGATGGAGCGATGAAATTAAAAAGTTTGCGGGCATAAAATGGAACCAACTCGCTCAGGATAGGGTGGATTGGAAATCGTTGGGAGAGGCCTTCGTCCTGCAGTGGACCTAAACAGGCTGATGATGATGATGATGATGATGATGATGTTTTAGAAATTTTTCATCTGACAATCGCTTTAACGCAGGATTGCCCACTTTAACGCTGTTGTTGAAATGTGAGCAGCCACCAAAGCGGTTGCTTTTCTTTGTTTCATTGACACGGCTACATTGAAAACCGGTTCTGTTCATGCTCACCTGCATAGCAGGATTTGACTTATTACAGTGAAGCGGAATATATCTAAGGTTCTACATAACTTTGTAACACTGCGTCCACAGCGAATTTGGGCAGATTCCAAAGGTTCCGCTACCCTAGTGTCTTGTGCGGCAATAGACAGTGTGGGACAACCCCGACGCCATTATAATCTGATAGTTCGTGTGACTAACCCGCGTGAATCAACTGAACGTTTGAACCTATCTCAAACGCATTTATTTATTTATTGATCCCTCAAGGCCCGAGGGCATTACAGAGGGGAGTGATAAACGGAAAGTCGAACGACAGATCGGTAGTAATAGAACCAGAAAGTAATACGTAATAAAGCAACACATTAGCAATAGTAATACATACAGTGTACTTAGGCAATGCTTTTGCGCAAAGGACTGTAAGTAATAATACAAGGTAACATGATATTAATTCCTGCATATACTATGTTATCTCATTTGTCCTTAATTACACTACCGCAAAAGGATAAAAAAGAACATGTTAGAATTTCGAAGTTAAACAACTGTAGCCCGACAGTGAGTCCTGTCAGCATCGACAGAAAGTGCCGGCCTTCACTTGAATGCTGACTGTGAGCTCATACCAACAAGTCACGGTGATACTGGAATGTATGACACTCGGGTCCTTGGATTTCGTCTCAATGGACGGGAGACTCGGATGTATTCCGAAGGCAGTGCATTCTACCGTATTTACTCATTCCTTACCGGTACTGGATAGCACCACATATAGTGTTAGATAATGTCTACAGTCACACACAGGTGAGATTACAAAAAGCTCTTGGCTGCGCACTAACCACTTTATGTATGGTACTCGGACACAGGAACTACTCTAGTCCATTTGCGTAAATCCTTGGGGGGTCAGGGGGGTCCTGACCCTCCCACCTCCTGTTCTTATATTGGGGGGGGGGGGGGGGGGGGAGGATTCAAAATAGTTGAGGCCTTGAGACACCAAAATCTCAAGGGTCTCCTCTTGAGATTTTGGTGATGCGAGTGTCTTCTTGTGGGGTGGAAGGATCGTTCAGTGCTAAAGACATGGTTGCGGAGAACAATGGGAGAAGCACGTCTAAGCTGCGTGGCACTGGTTCACGTTCATCAAGGCATTGTAGGCAGCACTGAGCTGCCGAAGCTGATGAGCGATTTTGTCAGCGCATGCAGTAACCGCGCTCTCCTTTTCAGACCCAAACAAAGGTTCTAAACTGAGAAACTTATAAGCTCATTAGGAATGCATATTTTAGAGTCCACGGTTGCTCACAAATTTCTTTTTTATTACACATAGGTTTTAAGATTTGTTTCGTATCCAGTGTGTCGATTCATTGAATACTCATCGGCTTCTTGGAAGTGGGCTGTAGGAACTATATAATTCTAGTTCGGAACGTCGTATGAGACTCACTCGTCGCGCACGTGCAGATCGTCAACAGCACTGTCATTACGCGAGATTTGTGTCTATTTTTCTTTTGTTTTGGTGTACAGCTTTTGTTTGTGTGTAAAATAAAATGCATTTTCTAATAATCAAGATGGCCCGCCGTAGCAAAGTGCGTGACCCTCTCTGTCATTTTTCTGAATTTACGCCACTGCCCCGGTCTCTGTCGACAGAAGATGCAGGCCCATCACGAATGCAATGCCGTCTACTGTATTTATCGGCAGGCGTATTTATTTATTTATTTATTTATTTATTTATTTATTTATTTATTTATTTATTTATTTATTTAAGGAATACTGCAGGCCCAAAAACGGGCCCAGGCAGGGGGCAAATATACAAAGAAATACAATTAGACAACGTGAACAAACATTTGGAAGTGTCGATAATACATATTGAGGAAGAAACAGCTCTAATAAATATAAAACAAAAGCAAACATGAAAATGAGGAAGGAACAAACCATATAATTATGATGAAGTAGCAATGCAAAGTGTAAACAGCAAAAGTAGCAACACAGTGAAATAAATGTTAAGTTCAGACATACTTCAAATTATGGCCACGTTGACAAGATCGTGTCATACGTACAGTTACACACATACACGTGAAAAAAAAAAGAAGAAAGAAAACAATTTTATGAAGTCACTGCAGTAGCTTATTAGACTATGGTTCAGAGAACATGATAATCAATGAAGATATCAAGAATAATAAATAAATCACAGTAAGGTCAATTAGTTACACGCTCTAAGAAGTCTGCGTTCGATAAATCTGAAAAAGGTAGGTTGTTCCAATCTGTTATGGTGCGTGGAAAGACGGAATACTTGAAAAGCTTAGTTTTTGTCCGATAAGGTGTCGCAGTAATCACCAACGTATCACCACTACAGACCATTGCGACGTTGTGAAATTAAAGAGATGTATCTATGCCTAACCCTTAGTGATGTGCTGTAGCTTCACTGATAATCCACGCTCACTAAAGGGAATGAATGCATTTTGTCTTCCTTTTCGATCGCCTTCTTGCAGGCCCGCAGCGCATAGACTGAGGGCACCCCCCGTGCACCAGTTGTAGCAGCCTGCTCCCGAAGCTGGCCTCCCCGTCAGACGTAATTCATTCATTCATTCATTCATTCATTCATTCATTCATTCATTCATTCATTGCCAAGGATATACAAAATATGCTTTGTCTAAGAGTCCAGTACTGATGGCATCACAAAGCCATCGGCCAACCTATTATTTACACATGACGTCATTTGGTTACGGCTTCTAAAGTCATATTGCCGCTTGCTATGACAACGAGAAGAGCTAGTCATTTGAGTATGTTTTCTATGTTGCATATTCTGGAAACAACACACTACGAGAAAATTAACTCATCTTGCAGACAGGTTTAAGCATCAAACTGTTGACGAGAATAAAGCTTGGCACATCCATTTAGATTTTGAGAGGTCAATGACATTCGTGTTGCTCTGTGTCTCTGCTTTTCATGGCTATTTCGCGATGAGTTCTAAGACGCTATTGGTGCAGGACCATTAGCAATACAACTCACTGTCTAGATGAACGCACATCTGTCCCACTATAGTGGTAAATGTCACTGAATATGCCACTGAGCTACTTGAGAGAGTCGTGCAACTGTAGCGAATATTGAAACAAATGAGCGACATGGCTTGATGGTGACGCTGTCCTTGTGTGTTAAATAAAGCGAACAGTGGGCTTGATTTTTTGATGCACAATATCTAGTCTAATCCGCAATTTCATATGGGACATATAACTCCTCATTGCCCCGATAATTATGGTACGCCTAAACAATTTCGATATTTAACTCCGAATTCTTAAAACCAGTCTGCATGGACGCTTGGGGTGGAAACGTTACGGCCTTCCGTTTGAAATTTCAGCGACTTCCGTGGCTCGTAGCGATCTAACTCTTGGGCAGACACGATCGGGAACATGCAACGTGTGCATGGCGCTTGTCAGTTCAAAATGGCTAGACCTGGTGAGGGGCCCTCTGAGGCCGAGCCCGGAGGACAGAACTGCGGCGCGAGAGCCGGCAGGCCAATCGGGAGTCCACTGGCTCCGCAGTCGTCACCGGGCATGCGCTAAACAAGATCTGCAAACGGCAAGGACTAGTTGCGCCAGGCAGGTGTCTTAACAGCGTTGCATACGAACGGACTAGCTTTAACACCTGCAATCAAGGCACTTCTGGAACTCGTACGTGCAATGCGCAAAAAGTTAATGACATTCATTAGTATCCATACGTCTTCGCGTGAACCGAGCTCACGAAGTGGAATGTAACTATAAAGCTTTCGTTCTTTTTTTTTTCAATTTGTCTACGTGAGTGTCGGCGGCAAGCGCTTGGTACACACGAGTTGCCTCGTCGCTTTTTTGCAGGTCTTGATGTTGTTCTTCGTGAGGGTCATTCTTGCTATGGGTGAGTATTACTTCTTAATCGGTGACATTTACGCACACTGGCGTATCACTGAACAGGAGAATAGACCGAATATTGACCCTTTGATTATTTATTTATTTATTTATTTATTTATTTATTTATTTATTTATTTATTTATTTATTTATTTAATAGCCAGCTTCATATTCACGGACCTAGACTCTTGGGCGTCCTGACAGGTACTTCGAGTGATGAATATAAGGTTATATGGTTACACACATCCACAGTTATTCTTGCTAGACCGGCCACCGCGGCTGTGAAGCAGCTACGGAGCCCGGCCGCTGACTCGAAAGATGCTGGTTTGATATTGTCAGCTGCGGTTGCATTTTGATGGGGACGAAACACCCGAGGCCATCTTGCTGTACGATTTTAGTGCACACGTCCAAGAAAACAAGGTGGCCGAGGTTCCTAATCCCACCGTAGATTACGAGGCGCCTCATAAATCACGTCGGGGTGTTGACACGTAAAATTATTACCGTTATATATAGGAGCGCGTCTAATGTTCGCGTAATGCGTGTAAGGAAAGCTAAGTAGCGGCTGCCATCGCTACACCGCCGTGAGCCACAAGAGAAGCCTAAACCGAAAGGGACGTGCATGAAAAAAAATTACAGCATATCCACGAAGTGAATGATGATGAGTGGGCGAAGCTCGGGATGTTCATCGTAGATCGTGCCGAGTTCCGGATTAATTTATATATATATATATATATATATATATATATATATATATATATATATATATATATATATATATATATAGGCCGGTGAACGCTTCTCCAACGCGAGCAGTCGGTATTTCTCAATCAAGAAACTGGCTAGGAGACGCTGCCTTCGCCAACGTTGCCTCTCGCGGGTGAGAGCGCGTTCTCCTTCTTTGCGAGCTGGTACAGCGTTCCTCTAAGAAAGAGCGTTTCCATAGCCAACGCGCGCCTTTCGCTCTCTCTCTGTCTCTCTCTCACAAGACAGCAGAGGCACGCGCCGGGAGGCACGCGCCGAGGCGAACGCCGAGGGCGAGCGCGTGCCTCCCAGCACGCGGGTTACGCCTGACGCCTGACGCGTGACAAGGTTAGACTAAGAGGAGCTTCGCCCCTAATACATAAGTGTGTTCTTGTTCGCAACGGCGCCCTGGTTGCAAACTTAGAGTTATAATCTGCTGAATAAACTTCTGTTGCAGTGCTCGGTTCTTTGGCTGCGGGTGCCGTGCCTGCAATACTTCGCTGTGCTGGCTTCGACAGAAAAGGCATCAAACCAAAGACGTTGGCGGCACGGATGCAGGGAAAGTACAAAGGAGCAATCCCAAAGCACTGCGCCTTCGCAACTCTACAGCAGTGGGGCATGACGGGCCCACCGTTCATCGTTACCGGGGGTTCAGTCGCCCTGACGGTATACACGGTCTTCACCGTGTTTTGAAGTGAAATGCCGACCTCTCCTGGCGTCGCGCTGTCGTTCTCGGAAGTTCACCGAGTTCTTATTCATTTTCGACCACGCAAATTAAACACAATGATATGAAGACCAAACAGCAACATCATGTGGCCCCTCTTTTCTCTGACATAGAACGACGCATCAGGCAATCAATGTCAGTAGTGTATGGCGTTTATGTCTATCATGTAACCTATACGTCCGGCGCTGTAGGCTGTGTTCGCGGAAAGCTGTGCGCACGCACTTCGTTTCTCACCACGTCTTAACGATCCGGTTGTGCAGGTGCAGTCACCAAGCGACGTAAATTCCAACCGCGTAGCATCGGGGTCTCTCCATTGATCGCGAGATACCGCCACAGTAGCGGTGAACAGCTGGCATGGAGAAAAAACTGGCAGATCCCACGTGCAGTGGGAATCAAGGAAATGCGAATCACGGATCAGGAACGTAAAATGGTTTTGCATTGTTGTCTCGCTATACCGAGTTTGGTGCCTGTGAAGTTAACGAAACGGCCGCAAGAGCACCATGACTGTGGCATGTAAAACATGCCGCTCATACATGCATGTCATGATTCTAACGTTATGACCTGTCATTTACGTTCGTCATGCAGTCGTGTTGTGCCATACCAATTTTCGTGTATATCACATTAACGAAACGGCCGCAAGAGCATCAAGACTGGCATGTAAACCATGCTGCTCATGACACGCATGTTATTATTCTAATGTTATGACCTGCCATTTATGTTCGTCAGGCAGTCATTTTGTGCCATACCAATTTTCGCATACATCCCATTAGCGAAATGGCTAGGAGATCACTAAGACCGTGGCATGTAAATCATGCCACTCATGACATGCATATCATGACTTTCATGTTATGACCTGTCATTTATGTTCGTCTTCTAGTCATGATGTGGTATACCAATTTTCGTAAACATCCGATTAGCGAAACGGCCAGGAGAGCACAAAATCGTAGGCGGCTAGATAGATAGATAGATAGATAGATAGATAGATAGATAGATAGATAGATAGATAGATAGATAGATAGATAGATAGATAGATAGATAGATAGATAGATACGCTCAGGTGGTCGAAGCTCGCTAAGAAATGCTTAGCATTTAAAAAAAAATAAGCATTGCACCGCTAGGCTCGATAAGCTAACCTCCTCTGACGCGTAGTGCGCGGTGGCTGTGGGATAGTATTAGGCCCTTCATTGTTGCAGGACTACTATGAACCTGTCATTTACGTTCGTCATGCAGTCGTGTTGTGCAAATGGGCCTGCAATGCTTAAATGGGCCTGCAACGCTTAAATGCTTAAATGGGCTTAAGCAATGCTTAAATGGGCCTGCAACGCTGTTCGAACACAGTGAGGAAATTGTGCCGATTAATCGCGCCCGCTCCTGTGAACACTGGAGCCAAATATTATTGCACTTCGCGCATCACGGAATTCACAATTTAGTTTCAAACATTCCTGTGTTCTTTTAGGGTTGGTATAGTAGGTTATCGCAAGAAATTCGTGCGTCCAATTCGCATTCAACTGGCTTCTGTGCTATCAAGTACGATGGATATGGCGATTTGTTAATCAGCTACTCGTATAAATAAAACAATATTACTGTATCTCATATCGCCGTGCCCCGCGCCGGTGGTCTAGTGATTATGGCACTCGGCTGGTGATCACAAGGTCGCGGGATCGAATCTCGGCCGCGGCGGCTGCATTTCGATGGAGCCGAAATGTTGAGGCCCGTGTGCTGTGCGATATCAGTGCACGTTAAAGAACCCCATGTGGTCGAAATTTCCGGAGCCCTCCACTACTGTGTCTCATAATCACATCGTGGTTCTGGGACGTAAAACCCCAGAAATCAATCTCTTCAGTGTGTAGATTACATGTTGTTGTTGTTGTTGTTGTTGTTGTTGTTGTTGTTGTTGTTGTTGTTGTTGTTGTGGCCTCTGTCCACCGGGCTGTTCCCCTATCCCATCACCATCACATTCCTCCTGGGAGACTGCGCTGACCAGCTCAGCGCCGTGGGAGCAGCGTCGGCTGATCCAGCGAGCACGTGGAGTGGCGCGAGCCAATGGGGCCCTGAACTAAGGGCTCCACCCTACGAGGAAGATCCCTGACTTCGTTAAAATAAATGTTTGCTCTCTCTCTCTCTCTCTCTCTCTATAGCTGGCACATACTCACGAGGGGGGTTGGCGACAGTACAAGTAATGATGTAAAGAGCAGGAAAATTAAAAGTCCAAGGCCGAAACCTTAGAAAAAATAAAAAGGAAGGAAGAAGTTCTAATTAAAATTAATAATTATAATTTACTAAATGAAACATTGGGAACGAAACCCTGTGGTCGACAGCACTAGCAGCGGAATCTTACGTTACATGTCCCATCATTTTGTTTAAAAAAAAAGTTTGCCAGATCTCGTTGGTGGAAATGTTTTAGTTTGTGGCGGATCAGGTAATATTTGCCAGCCTTATTTCAGAATCATGTCGACTGTCGTAGTACCTTTCTTTCTTTAAAAAAATGTTTTTTTTTTCTTTTGCTGCTCGGACTTCCGTGAACTTCCACCGCGATAACCTAGTAGGAAAGCTGTTGAGAAGCTAAGCTAAGTAGGAAAGCTCTCGAGATGCGGGGCCCGCATCCGAGCGTACGCGGTGGCGTTTCGATGGCGGCGAAATGCAAGAGCGTCGGCGTACCTACATTCAGGTGCAGTGCTAAAAAACATAAGGTGCGTTCCCCAACAGCATATCGCGGTTTTTGCCAAGTAAAACATCTTAATATATTTCTTACAGCATCTAGTTGCAATTGTACGCTCCAGCTAGCAGCTTCATGGCGCGATACGGCGTCAGTTTCATGCCGAGCAGGCGCGTGCAGGGAAGACGAAGACACCATCAGCCGCAGCGTACGTACAGATTGGCTTAACGCAGCAATTTTACTAGAGTCAATTTTAGATCGTTCACGACGTTGTGATGCACCACCTTTAGCGAGCAATACCCCGAGAGCGAGTCTGTTCTGCTAGGCCTCGTGTAACAGCCGCTTATGGGAGATTACTTAAGTGTTGTACCCACGTTCCTTCCATGACCTAAGCTTTTGTGCTGCACCCTTTGCCATAGAAATATGCTTTCGGAAGAACTGTATATAAAGTACAGAAGTGCACGGGAAGGCGTATATGCTGGGCACGAGATCCGTGGGCCGGGCTCTGGGAGTTGGGGTGATGTATGGCCAAGGAAGGGCTAGGGCCGACAAGGAACTGACCTGCCTCTTACAGCACCCGATGTTCATTCGATATTTGCTGAACATTTTCCTTGTTCTCCTCTTATTTCGTCCTTTTCTCGTATAGGGTAACAGCCAAATTTGATTAAACGCCCTCAGTTTGCGGAAGCGATTGTTTTCCAATAATCTTCGTGTTTTACCCTCACTACCCCTGATTACAGCCCATGGCAAGGGTGAAGCATTGTGCTTGCTAAGGTAAAGGGAGGACTGTGCGATCGCTGTACTGCAGGAACCCGGAGCAGGCTGCGAACTGGTACATGCGAGTTAACCTGAAGCCAAGCGACGCAATACTGCAGTCATGAAAAATTATGCCCTGCCCTTACTTGGCGTACATCATCTGCTTCGCTGCATGAAATATGATTGATATTTGTGAGTCAACTTGCAAAGCCTCCGCGTAGCATGCATTTCAACGGCTACGTCGTGTCTAAAGCAGTGTTCTGTTTCTCTCCTTCGTTTAGCTGGTGTGGGGCGCCCGAAAGGAGGCTCCGACTGGCGACGACGTCCTAGCACCAACAAGGACGCGTTGTGCGTGCTATCGCGACTGTTTTCGGTACGTTCTCCCAGTGTGCCCCAGGTAACTCTGCGATTGAATTAGTTGCTAGAGTCTTTATTGAAGCGCGCATGAGTTGGAGTGACGTTCGGTGAACTGAGTGTATGCAGGTTTCATTACATGCAGCACAAAGACTGCGTGCGGGTTTGTTCACCTAAGTTTTGAAAGATATATTCGTCACTCACCCTCTCAGTAGAAGAAGTTGCTTATACTTCTTTTTCATAAAACAAAATTTTACCTAAGGTCTGTCGAAGAACCAGCTTAACGCAGCAGCTGCCGCTGTAATGTTTTTTGGGGGATATGAGCAGCCGTGGAAGTTACTGCGCATGTGTAACTTCAGAGGCGCCTGTACGTGACGGCAATGACGACTGATTTGGGTTCACTTGCATCAGAGAAATTGAAACGTGTTAAAGGTAAGCCCTACATGGTTGGTGTTGCGTGTGTTCTTATTGACCGTACGTCAAAAAAATTAAAGGGCCGATCCCAAAGGCAGTGAATCCTGACACTACATCGTACTAAGCTTTGAAAGCATACTTTATATGCGCTGTAAGCTAAGAGTGCAGTATAGGATACAACATATCCCGTACTACAGCCTTGCTCCAGTAAGCTAAACGTCTGTCCGATACTCTGATTCCACTGCTTTCTGTCCGCTGACCGAAGATGCGAGCCGAATTCCAAGAACTACAGTCTACCGCATTTACTAGCGTTATACGACCACTCAGTTGCATACACTATTGTTAGGTGGCACCTCCCGGCATGTACACGCGTAATACCTAGATGTATAACCACGCACTTAATTTGCGGAACTAGCATACATACAAGATTTTTGTAACGGGACTTCGTCTCTGTCAACAGAAGGTACGGGACGATGTCGAACACAGTAGAATCTAACGCATTAATTCCAAGGTAAATTGCTGTAACCGCAAACCCATCATTAATGCTACCACTAGCTTACGAAAATGAATACATGTGTGCTTTTATTACTGTTTGCGATGGTCATCCGTATTAGCAGATTGGAACTGCTCGTGCGTTTTTTTGTTTTTTTTTTTCGCTATTAGGGGCGAAGCTCCTCTTAGTCTAACCTTGTCGCGCGTCAGTCGTCAGGCGTAACCCGCGTGCCTCCCGGCGCGTGCCTCTCTCTCCCGGCGCGTGCCTCTGCTGTCTTGAGAGAGAGAGAGAGAGGGAGACAGAGAGAGAGAGCGAAAGGCGCGCGTTGGCTATGGAAACGCTCTTTCTTAAAGGAACGCTGTACCAGCTCGCAAAGAAGGAGAACGCGCCCTCACCCGCGAGAGACAACGTTGGCGCAGGCAGCGTCTCCTAACGAATTTCTTGATTGAGAAATACCGACTGCTCGCGTTGTAGAAGCGTTCACCGGTAACCCATATATATATATATATATATATATATATATATATATATATATATATATATATATATATATATATATATATATATATATATATATATATATATATATATATAGGCACAGGATCTTGACTTGCAATGAAGTGCCGGTGGGAGATTTCACTTGTGCATCGTTGAACCATGAGGATTTGCAGCGTGCGCGTTAACTAATTTAATCCGGAACTCGGCACGATCTACGATGAACCTCCCGAGCTTCGCCCACTCATCATCATTCACTCCGTGGATATGCTGTAATTTTGTATTCTTGCAGGCCTGCACCGCCGGGAGGCCAGGGACCCTATAAGCACCAGCTAGACCGGTCAGCCGCCAAATTACACTATTAGGTAATTAAAAGTTAATTATACTAATTATAATTTGTTAATGAATGTCGCTGTTCTCATATACACAGGGTAGCACTGTACGAGTACGATTCCAGTTTCGTTCGTTCATTCATTCATTACTGCCGATGTTGTTACATACCACGGAGTACTATAAGTACATGAGCACTGTTTTAATGGCGTCATGAAACGAACACAGAACACATTATAGAGCTTGAAGAACTTCACTACGTATCATTATGGCAAGAGGAAGGTGCAGGTGGTTTTCCCTGCGCATATTCTGAAATCAACGCATAAAGAGAAAGTTTACGTATTTTGCAGATGCGTTTTAGACTTGAACTTACAGACCAGAAGGCAGCTTTACTCGCTTAGTCCTTGGAAAATTAACTAAGTAAGTACCGGTTTCTACGTGTGCCCTTAAACGTTTTAGGATGAGGTTTACGAAGAAGTTTAGGGCAGAATAATTCGTAACACAAGCGGTAAATTGTACGAAGTAAGGTCTCTAGGCAGCATAAGGGATCCATGTCAATGTAGACAAGATGGAAATGTGTTGTCTTTTCTTACTGTTGTTATCAGGCGCTGCATAAAATAACATTGCGTTTAATTCCTCTGAAACGCGCGTCTTTTCCGATCAGCAATTTAGCTCTGTCATTAAACTGCTTAGGTTTATTTCTGTGCTATTAAACATGCAAGCGCGCTTGCTATGGAAACAGGCAAATCGCAAATTGCTTTCCCCAAAATCGGCAAGGCCGCATCTTATATGCTGTGGCAGCACGATACGTATGTATTTTCTATAAGCATATCCACGTACATATACACTGCTTCGCCAATGTCTTTTCAAATTTATGGCGCAGTATGTCTCGCATCCGCAGACTCTTCGTTATGCGTATTAGCGATTTTATAATATCTTGATGCGACTGCTTCAACTCAAAAACACCGTAGGCTTCGCATACAGAATTCTTTTCCTCTTTTGTTTATTTTTATCCGGCGTAAATTCTTTTGTTATGTGCTTGCCGTACTTCGAATGATAAATGTCATTTTCATTTCGTGTAACGCACCCTTCGTTTCGGTGATTGTAAGGGTGGCAGGGCCCACGTCAGGCAGCACATTTTCGCCTATAGTCCTGTCAGCAAATACAGAACTCGTATATAAAGCATTTCGGAAAAAACTTAACGGCCTCTCAGTAAGTTCAGGCATAAAACAATGAGCAGACATGCTGCGGAGATCAAGCGGCGTGCCTACTGCGTTGCCTATATCAGGCCGTCGCACGACGCGAAAGCCGTTTTGATTTTACAGGGATGTTCAAGTGAAACACGATTTGCTAGAGTTGGCAGGCTGCCTTTTCCCGATGCCAAAAGCGCTTCTCGTGCAAGGAGGAGACGCGTGAATAGCCACAAAAGGCGCGAAGGTAAAACAAAGGTGGTGGCGCCACTCTGAGGTCTTCGCAGTAGTAGGCGTAACGTCGTACAATTTTAAAGGCTCCTGCCAAGGCATACATGATCATTAATCGGTTAAAATTCTATGTATCACATTTCAAGGTAGACAAACACTTAGAATGGCGAGCTTCGGGGAATTCTTTACAGCCAGTGCAGCCACAATGCGAACAGATAACGTCCCGAAGTTTCTTACATCATGCGCGCTGAGTTCCGGCTCAAAACAGATCTGAAGCTTCGACCCACACTTACCTTCGTATATCGGACATAAGATTGAATTTCCTGAGTCGTCCGGGACACGTATAGGTTGAAGGAGCCACGTAACTATGGTACTGGTGCAGGAAAGAAGAATCTGCCTCCTGTTGGTGATAAGGATAACCAAGTTAGATAATACATAATGTAACTTCTTTTGTTTTACGTCCCAACACCACGATATTATTACGAGAGACGCTGTAGTGAAACGCTCTGGAAATTTCCCCCGCTTGGGTGTGTTTACCGTGCACTGACATCGCATAATAAAGGGGCTCCCCTGTCGTTTCTCCTTCAATCGGAACGCGGCCACCGCGACAGGAATTCGATCCCGCAAACTTCGGGTCAAGAGTCAGGAGCCATAGTCACTAGACCACCGCGGCGGGTGATAGGTTGTGGCACAGTGCACGCGTCTACAGCGGTTGGCAAACTTGAATGCAACCACACATTACACATGACACGTAGTGCAAAACTGCACAGAAGCAGTGTGTGCACAGCGTAGCTGTACAGGGGAATCTTCGCGAGAAAGAAAAGCCACTCCCCGCAACGATTTTTTTCTAGATGATCGTCAATTTTGACGGAGAACTTTACGATGATTGAACAACCTTAAAGCTCCCTCCCCTTACACAATTCACCCCAAAACGTGACAGCTAGGCTTTTACTCAAATGCGAGTCAACGTATGCTCCTGCGCAAGTGCAAACGTTGCTGTTGTTTGTTGTTAACGATGCTTTAAATCGTACTTTCAGACACATACTTCGAAGCATTCTCCTTGCGCATTTGACGTCAAGTCTAGGAAAGCTGTTTCCCATGGCATGGCGCCTGGTGCGCAGCTGCTTGTTTGGCAGCGAACGTTGCATTGCTGCGTACGTGACTCTATAGTGCAGAATGCGCCTATGGAGGGTTTTCTTCCGAAGCAATCCCGGTCGCTGGCATGGCTCTATAATAGAACACTTCAATCTCATAAAGAGCTTCTGGGTGCGATTACGTCGGGAAATGGCTCTTCTATTATCACGACAGTGGCTCGGACGCCACTCGGCAGAGTCACCAAAGCGCGCGACCTCACGCAAACAGCGCCGAACAAGCGGAATTCGTTTTCGCCCTGAGGACAACATAAAACGCTGTTGGATCTACTACAAGTTGCACGGTGGTACAGACGGAATGTCTTATCACAATGATAGCCTATAAGCATCCGTACTGACTGCTGCTAACAGTGTTGAGGTTGCGCTCCCTCAACGCGTCAATCACACAACGGGTTTGGACAGGTAATGCAGCCTCTTGAAATATGTAGTAACGGAAAAAAGAAAAAAAAAAAGAGTTCCTCAAGCACCTGCTGCTTACTAGTGAAAATATTATGCAGTTACCGTGAAACTACAGATAACGATATGTCAAGTTGCTTTGGTAAAAAAAGAAATATAGTTGAGCAACCAAAAGCGAAAGTGCTTGCGCAAATTTGGAGTCGAAGGGAGCGCGTTGGCCGCGTTCTGGTTTACTGCCTTCATAGGTGCAGCGACGCCGATGCACCTCGTGCCGCGCCTGTTTGAACTGCTCTGTCTAATATTTGCTTCATTATTCAAGTGTACTTCACTGCAATTTAGTGCACCACCTCCTAACTGTGCGTGTCGCTGATGCAGGTATCAACGATCAACTTTTAGCAGGTTACCATGTTCCTCATCAAGTGGTTTATCGCTTGCAGTGAGTAACTGTTTCTTTTCTATGACATTCAGACACACCGGCGCAGGACTCAGTCAATATACAGGTCAATATATGTCGATCGCTCGATTGATTGATTGCTCGATTGACTGACTGATTGATCGATCGATCGAATATTGAGCCTGTCAGTGATGAACTTTGTATGTTACGTGAATTTAATTTATTCACTGATTGATTGATTCATCCATCGATCATCAAGCCTTCAGTGACTAGACTGACTATTGCATGGACTTGGCTGTTAATTTTGTAAGCATTAGTGCCGGGATGTGTGACAGCATAACCGGTTAAGTGGGGCCATTCGTATGCTCTGAGTGTATAATCTCCCTATGGAAGCAGAGCGCCGGATGTCGTTGCAGCACTGCCGTGAGAAAGCGAATTAAATAAAAAATTAAAATGCGAAAGCGTAAAAACGAATATACGGTTATATATATATATATATATATATATATATATATATATATATATATATATATATATATATATATATATATATATATATATATATAATCGGCGCCCCAGTTTAGACACCTTTTGTCTAGAAGTACTCCGAATGAATGTCACTCTTACGGCACTCAAGGCGAAAAAAGGACATGCATACCAAGACACCGACTCGCACTTATTGGAGTGTGTCGTCGTTTGTTAGCCTTTGAGCCCGGATGTTTCGTTGTGGTGCAGCGTAACAGTGCAATATGAACCGATACCAACTCGCCCGAGTTACCGTTTCAAATGAATTTCTCTTTCAGTCATTGGCTACTTCGCTACATGGATCCCACAAGGAATACTTCACTCGGCCGGCTTCCGGAGAACTGGCGTGAAGCCAAAGACTCTGGCTGCTAAGCTCCAGGCGGGCCACAAGGGAGTCATACCGAGGAACAGCTACTTCGCAATTTTTCAGAAGTGGGGAATGGCGGGCGTACCGCCAATCATAAGCGCTGCTGCATTCGCTCTTGGTGCACGCACCGCTTACTCTTTCTTTTGAGGCGGACCACCGACCTCACCCGAAGCGGAGACATCGGCCGCCGATAGACAGCCGTTCGTTCGCGAAAGCGCATCCCGTTTTCTGTAAATCCAACTTTTCGCAATGCCGAACTGCAGCGTGATGTGGCTCATTTTTCTTTGGAATCTATTAGGTAACACTCAGCGAATGTCTGTTGAAGTGTCGTGTCGTGATATGATCCGGATATGAGTGCGATATATTCATTGCCGCTCAGCTACCAAATAATTGCAGTCGGTAACAAACTGCTGGGGCCGTATTCTGAGATGTGTCGCCAAAGACGATAGTATCGCTTTGGTGACGCAAGTGGCGCTTTTGATGTCTCCTGCGGTGTGATTGACTGGTTGAACAAACCGGAGGTACGGCGTCACTTTTCCGGTTTATTCAACCAGCCAGTCACCTTCCGCAGGAGACACGATAGGCGACACTTGCGTCACCAAAGCGATATTATCGCTTTTGGCGACATCTCAGAATGCGACGCCTGGACCACTGTCGAGCACTTCTAGGCTGGACTAAGAGCGGAGATCGTGGCCGACAGCTTCTTCCAACTCGTACATGCTGTAAAGCTCGCGTGATTTTTCGTATGACCAGCTGTTTTATGGTTTTGGCTGCGACATCTCACGTGACTACCTGTTACATTGTTTAGGCGGGAACATGCCGCGCGGCTGGCCGTTGCGTGATATTACGTGATTTGGGTCGCATGTCTAGGTTAAAATTGGGTTCGCGGGCAATGTACGGTTGTGACATTCTCCTCACCCTCAACCTTCCTTTCCCACTCATTGTTGTAACTATGCATGTGTACGCTATACTTCACCCTGTCCCCTCATCCTTCCCTTCACTTTCCTTTCTCAAGACCTTGTTATATTGCACTATACAAAGATATGCTATGCTTTACTGTGTCCCCTCCTTGTCACTGTCGCTTTCTTTCCCGCCCCTTTGCTACATTATACCAGCCTATGCTATGCTATAGAAGCGCATCCGCTTCTATGTAGTAATTGGCTGCGGGCATGAGCGCTAGAGAAGAAAGTGTGCGTGTGCAAATGTTTTCCATTTCATAGAAGTGCAAGCGCACATATTTCCTGACAATGATAACGCGCATTTCCGATATACAGCCTCTTAATCACCGTCTTTCTTGCCTGTTTCAACACCGGAGTTGTCTACCCTCGAGGTAAAATAGCACGAATGACAGTCGCTATTGACAGAGCAGCAATCTCGCAGAAGGGAAATGTGGACTCGCTCATACTCCTGACAAACTACCCAAACTACTACATGTTGACTACGCGAAATATAATATGGTCACGCATGTCCTTGCGTATGGGCGACGTCGGCAGTGAGGCGAGGCCACTAGCACATGTCTTGTGACCACGTGACAATATAGAAAGAGGACAACAAAGTAAGAAACAAGTGCAACATGGCAGTGATAGATTGACAGGGAGGAGCAAAATTAATGAATTAAGCTTGAACTAGTGGCGCAAGGCTGGCAGAGCTGACGGGCGCTTGGCTGATCCGAGTTTGCCTCCGACACAGCCGAATTTCGCCGTGGTGCGAGCCTTCGGGAAACGCCTCGAAAAGCACTGCGACGCCCAGCGAATGCTTCTCAAAGTTTTGCACCGAGCTCAGCGTAAAGACGTTCGCGTCGAATCACAGACGGTGGAAGACGCGGCCCACGTGGCCTCGGCTTGACGCCATCCTGGCGACAACTTTCTGTGGCAGCACAGTGAAGGCTACGGAGCCGAAGCGCGCACATTTTTGCTACGCTCCCGCATGTAGTCCACGAACGCTAAGTTTTGCACGATACGTAGAGCAACATATGACATGTCACGAAAATTTTAAATGCGAAGCATTTCTTAGCGAACTTCGGCGAGCTTGGGCGTATCTATCTATCTATCTATCTATCTATCTATCTATCTATCTATCTATCTATCTATCTATCTATCTATCTATCTATCTATCTATCTATCTATCTATCTATCTATCTAGCCGCCTACGATTTTGTGCTCTCCTGAACGTTTCGCTAATGGGATGTTTACGAAAATTGGTATGCCACAACATGACTGCATGACGAACATAAACGACAGGTCATAACGTGAAAATCATGACATGCATGTCATGAGCGACATGATTTACATGCCACGGTCTTGGTGCTCTCCTGGCCGTTTCGTTAATGGGATGTTTAGGAAAATTGGTATGCCACAACATGACTGCATGACGAACATAAATGACAGGTCACAACATGAAAATCATGATATGCATGTCATGAGCGACATGATTTACATGCCACGCGTTTCGTTAACGGGATGTATACGAAAATTGCCATGCCACAAGATGACTGCATCACGAACGTAAATGAAAGAGCGTTTCCATAGTCGAAGTCGTTTCATAGTCGTTTCCATAGTCCATAGTCGTTTCCAAGTTCCATAGTCGTTCTCATCGAAGAAAGAGCGTTTCCATAGTCAACGCGCGCCGTTCGGAGAGGAGAGGAGGAATGTCGAGAGGAGAGGAGATGAGACAAACAGAGGAGGTGGAGGAGGATGCTCATGCGCAGTGCGGGTGTGGACACCACACGGCGGAGGGAGGGGTAAGGGAGGGACGCAAGAAATCATGCGCGCCGCTATCATTATACCGGCGTGTATGATGTATTGTGTCGGCACGCAAGTTACGCTAGGTCATGTGTACCTCAAGAGGGCCATGGCACGGGGGTAGACGGAGTATCTGCATCAAGAGAACCAATCGGAGCCGTACGGGAACGGTTACTCTGGCGGCTGTATGATGCCGCCACAAACACAGCCAGCTAATGCGAAATTTAAGTACAAGTATGCAGATTTCTTAGCTGCTATTGTCACCTCAGTCGACGCAGTCAAGCGGTAATACGTTTTCCAGACGATGCACGTCTTTCGCTTTAAAGTGCCTTGAAAGTGGCCCAGCGACACTTTTTGAGCACAGTAGCAAACGTTGCCGGTCAGTCGTGAGTACGAGCTTTCCAGCTGTTTCAAAGCAAACTGCGAATTATCTAGTGCGTGCAGTGGAACGCGTTCGCAGGAACCCCCAGGACTGACCGGCACCGTTTTAGGAGCCTGTTCAAGGGCAGCCTTAAATGTTCGCCTCCCTTCTGCAAGGACACAGCTGGGGCACTTTCAGTTCCTCAGAAGATAGTAGGCTACGAGCAAACACGAGGAGCGTCCACTGGTACCACGTTTACCAGGATCATTTGCGACTTCATTCGCCACCGAAATTTTCCCCAGGTTTGTCACATGTGCTTTGATCTTCCCGTGTGCCCCCTCCTCTCCATTCCCATTTCTTCCACCTTCCGGAAGTGCAAAAATGTGGAGAAATTTCCCGAAGGTAAGGTGATGATAGCTCTCGTCCTTACTTTTGCCTGCAAGACGCGCAGGGGCCGACTTCGTTCCGACTTCTTCAGCCGACTTCGTTCCGCCAGACAGTGACAATGTCTGGCGGAACGAAGTCGGCTGAAGAAAACACTGGATGGCCCTGTTGCGTTAGTGCTCAGGCGCACAAGACATCGTGAGCCATTACAAAGGGTGTCTGGGCTTCACCGGAAGGAGCATGACTAGTTTGAGAAGAATTCAGTTCTCTTAGGTTACAGGAAATTATTGCACTTTCCGCGCGCTTTATAGGCTGCATTGCTATTTGTTTGTTCTCTTAACTGTGCCAACAAGAGAGCCCTCCCCGAATTTTCGAAATAAAGGGATCCAAAACATGTGTCATTCTTGGTGCAGAGCATTGCATATTTATTGGATCTACGCCTTCTTGAACTTGAAATGTTTGCACATAGCTCTCCGTGACGCGTTAAGGTACGGACTTGACTACTGACATATTACTCTAATGTTCTTCCTCAGTTCATCCTGACTAACGCAGTGCTTTAAGAATATTGCGGAGTCGTATTGTGTTGCTTTAGTTTATTTATGAGACAGTTGCAAATAGAAGATGCGTGTGGATGTATCTATTTAGGGGAGTAGTTTGACTTGTTTGAGCGTGTTGCAGGTATTTGGCAATACTGAGAAAACGCTTTCGGATAACATTGTCTCTTTCACTACAGCGGGGTTTCAGTCAACGGTGTCGTGAAGTGCCATGTGCCATTTCTCGCATATAAGGATTTTCTGGGAACCTATGCTCTACTGCTGTCTATGGAAAATACCTTCTAGCATTTGTTCTCGCATATATGTATGTACATATATACACTTTAAGGTACACAACCTAATAAACATACGTTCTTCATCTTCTTCCGTTAAATATGTGCTAGGAGATTTAAGGACAGAGGTCGCATTTTATGCTCACCTTTCTCGCTCTTTTTAGTGGAATGAAAGAAAAGTCTTTTATATTATTTGGTTCTTCATTACTGTTAATATTGTCTTAATCTCAATTGAGCCCTACCTGATGAAGCAGGAAATCATCCGCAGACATTTACAGGTTTGAATAAACCTTGCCTCGCTATCTCTCCCTCCCGCTGCCTCAGGTCATGCGCAGCGCTACGGGAGGCCAGTATCGCCCGGCCAACTGCATAAGTCAGTTTTGACGACGAACCAAAAGAAGTACTCGCATTCAACACGCATCAGCATCATTCCAGAGTTACCCCTTAAAGGTTCATCATCACCGTCATGAACATCAACATGTTAACAAGGAAGAAGTACTTGAAGGTTTCGTTCGGACACGCGGATACATCTAGCCGTCGACGCTGGCGACTCCCGGTGCCGACTTGGACGCGTTGCTGTCCCCGAAGTCTCTGCAGGGTGGCGAGAAGGACAGCCAGCCTTCTTTCTCGGTGCCTACCACATCAAAATCTCCAGAGACGTCCTCGATTTCTCGTGAGCCTCCGGCTACAAAGGATGTGTCCGAGCGGTCAATTTCCTCCGTTGCATCGTCGCTTCATTTCGGCGATACGTCCTCGACTCCAAGCAGCGGTAGTTCTGAATACGACAACAGTGACTACAGCACGGAGAGTGAAATGTAAGGCCCTCATTTCATCTAGATCGAAGGGGGCATGCAGGATGCGCAAAGAATTTCTCAGGGCATTTACACTGGGACAAGGCTCAACTAGTCGATCAACATTCCGGCGGAGCACTGCATCCAACTCTAACATATCAGAGCGGTGAAGAACACTAACACAACGACAACGAAAGGAAGTGCGCTCCGTTTCATTCTGTCTTCGTTCACTGTCGTTGTGTTAGTGCTTTAGCATTCAAATATGTAAATGTTGTTGATCGACTATTTGAGTCAATCTGAGAACTAGCTCGGACCTAGACACCACCTCAATCCCTTAATTTCCTTTTGCGTACACGGAAGAATGGGTTACCTAAAAGACAATTAAAACAAGAAAAAAAAATGTTCTCCAAAGAAGGCACTTGAAGCGATGCGAAATCATTGAAAAAGGAATATCAGTAGAACCAACTTTCCGACAAGGGAACTCCTAATCGCCTTTTGGCCAACAGGTCCACGTTTTTAAACGATCGCTGCAGCGATATTATTTAAAAAGGACATTGCTGAGCTAGGCGGTTGGTTACTTGGGAGCAACAGGTGTGGCACTAAAGAGATGGCAAAGAAAGTGAAGGCACGAAACGACACAGATACTTTTCTATGTAGTTTCCTGTCTGCATTTTGTTTCTTGTTCTAGCACAACACCTATTGTCCCCAAGAAATATTCCTTCTTGACAGATCCTTCGTAGTATGAAAGGTGCCTGGCACCTGCGGGTAGTTTGTGCAAGCGCTGCAAACACTCCTCAGCAAACGTTGACGTTTGAACCTCTCAAGAGCGCGCGCAAACTAAAACGCTTTGCTAATGCAGCTTACGCCTCTATAGACTACGAGTGCGCAGTAAAGTCGAGGTCGGTGATACTCACGCCATCATGGACGTTGCAACTCGTGAGAGTTTCTCCTTGGTTTCGGTGAAGGCACAGTAGCCTAAAAAATCCAAAAAGTAGTAGTTCGGTTTGTTCGCACGCAGAATGCTTGCAGTATACAAGGCAGACCTGAAGGAATTCGCATTGCATGTATTTGTAATGGAAAGGTTATGTTCACGTTTTTTTCTACTTCATTTTTCAAAGTGCTAGCACCCACAACTGAACTACCGCCACTGTTTCTAGGCGCCGAAGCTGCGAACTCACGCTTAGATGCAAGCCCTGATTCACAGTCGTTGATACACATAAGAGGGCCTTGCAGTTGTATATCTTACACGTGGCATTTGGCTTGCGCCCAGGCTGGACCTCTGTTCATTCGACATGGCACCTGAAGTTGCGGGACCGCTCTTGCAGTTTCCAATCGACATCTACCGGCAAATGCGCCTCTCTGGGAACCCTCAGAGCAACTTGGTCCTTTCGCCGTGGCTCGTCACCTACATGCTCGTTATCATCCACCAGGGAGCGCGGGGAGAGACAGCGCACAAAATCGCGCGCATCTTGCGCGCCTCCTACTGCACCTGGCGCAAAGGAGAACTCCTGGAGCGCTTCATGCGCTGGACCCACGATCTGCCGGCTGGCACTCTGGGGCCTCGTCAAAGCAGCGCCGGCCTACGCCTCACGCATTACGCCTGCCTCTACCACGCCGACTCCATCATCCTCACCGACGAGTACCTTGCGGCCATGGGGAAAGTCGGTGTGCACTGTCACCGTAAAGACTTTGCCTGTAGCGCCGAGCAGTGCCGTCTCTCCATGGATGCCTTCGCGCGCGCCATGACGTCATATACAATCACCACACCGGGTCAAGCGATTCGCGAAGAGGATGTCAACCGGGAGACCCAGCTGGTTTTTGTAGGTTTAATTAGGCAAGAAGCCCGCTGGTGGCGTCGCTTCGAGAAGGCTTCGGACGGACTCTTTTACGAGACGCGAGAGAAGACTTCCATCGTCCCTATGATGTCGCAGACGGCCCCTTTCCCAGTTTGTGATTCGCTGGAACTTGGCGCTAGTCTCGTGGAGCTTCCCTTTGAGTCGCCTCACCAGTCGCTAGTCATTCTCTTGCCGTACGATGTGGATGGACTTGCGAGTGTGGAAGAGAAAATGAGCGCGTCCAAGTTACTCCACTGCTTGGGCAAGCTCAAAGAACGCGGCGATGCTGTAGTGACTCTGCCGAGGTTCAGCGTAAAGTGCGTCACGGATATGAAGCAAATGCTCTGTTCGATGGGCGAAGGCGACGTCTTCGCTGAAGGTGCCGATTTGTCGGGCCTATGTCGAGCGCCACGCAGAGATGTTGCCGTGTCATCGGCGAGGCAGTTTGTCGTCTTTCAGGCGGGTCGTAATGGACCTGCTCCTGCTTTCGACGAACGGTCGTCGTTCACGTGCGAATCGACGACTGCTACACTTGACCGTCCATTGCGCAGGTTAACGGTGGACAGGCCGTTCTTGTTCCTCGTTGTGGGCAGGGAGCCAGATATCATATTTTTGCTTGGTTCAGTGAGAAGAATTTCTTCGCGCAAATGAATGCTTATTAAGCGTCACGAATGGTACGTCATTGTGATAAATATGACGTGCTGATAACATGTTCACTGTTCACCAGCGAAGGTAACAGCGTGAGAGCTGTTAAAAACGCACATCTCCTGGATTACGCGCATGGAACATTACGCAAACGCTCCAGGCCTTGGAAATCTGTGAATAAAAAGTCTCGCGTATTGTACATACCACACGTTGTATGTCAAGAAAGTGTTCTTTATAAAGAGAAAAACTTTTACTTATTTTGGCGTATATCTGCACTTAGACTGGCGAATTCTCTATACTTTGTCAGAAGGCCCAACTCGAGTTGTTCCTACGTTAAAGGGATTGCGCTTGGGTGTCGGTAAGTTGTAACTGAAGCACACCTATCGAGGTGCTTCGCCTACCGATGAGGGCAGATTTTATCCTAACAAGCTCGTAAAATTTATCTCTTCGTCTACGATCTCTACGTTGATAACTTTCATGGCAATGCTTGTGTGAAGAAGCTCCACGTCACTTCGATCACCCGGTTATCATGGCAGATGTGCGTGCGCCGAGGGCTATCTTCGCAGTGTTGAATGTATGATATTGTGATCACGTGTACTATCCATCCTCCATGTTTAGTGTCGCTTTGTAATGCTTTCTTGCAGTTTCCGCTTGGTGTTGAGTTTTGTTCAGTGACACTTTCTTATGTAATTAATTAATTAAGCAATGAAACAATGAAACAATTGATAGTGCTTTGAAAGGTCGAACTCAACACAGGTAGGAGTGGTATATGGCAGAATGAATAACAGAGCAATTTACCTGGGCAACAGAAAGCCCGTACAAAATGTAAGTACCTGGTACAAATCGACGGCCAGTAGCGCGCACGCAGTAAACTAGTTCTAGATACTAGATAAATTAGAACTTGATAGCAGAACAATACGGCAGAACTATTTCTTCTCCGTATATTTCGAATATATAAGCCATAGAGTGTTAGAAGCTTCGATATCGGTTGCACACCTCTCACATTTAGCACCTCGACAACATCCCTTCGCCCCAATACAGCTGAGTTCTCACGGACAGCGAAACAATCAGTGCGCTTGACGCGCCAGCGTGCGACGTGTACGCTAACCATAGAACATCGAGGGTTCCTTTTTGTGTCACGAGGAGCCGCCGCACTAGCGGTCTATATTTGGCTCCGTGCTGGCCCGCTGTGTATACAACGTGACTCCACAAGCAAGAACGAGGTTGAAGAGACTTTAGGAATCGTAAAGTCGTCTACGATTTGCTGACTATGTATCGGACGCGAAAGCATGCAAAACTGCTCACTAACAATAGCATTTTGGGAATGCCAATGGCGCTGGCACAGTAGTTTTGCTTGGGCAAGCGTAGCGTCATGTAATATATAAGGAGAAGAAATGGTGCTTACAGTGAATATATTTATTCCTCTCTCTCTCTCGCTCCATTGGCTATAGTATGCAGGAAGTAGTAGAGCAGAAAGTATTTAATAACTGCATTATTCCAGTACTAACGTACCATGCAGATACATGGAGCTTAACTGCAAATCTAGCGATGAAGTTAAGGAGCACGCATCGTGCATTGGAAAGAAAATTAGGCGTAATGGTAAGCGGTAAAAAAAAAAAAACAGCGGAAGAAATCAGAGAACAGACAGGAGTAACTGATATTCTTGCATCAATTAAAGAACATTAACTTATCATACTTGTCTTCTCGCAGACGTATTGAAACCTCTTTCTATTTTATTTCGCTGGAACCTTACGTAGCGATTCTTACATTACCCCTCCTACTCAGATGTCCCCTCTTACTGGTCATGACCTACACAGTTCTTGCCCACATGGCTCTTATAAGACATTCTCTGCTTGATTATTCTATCGTGGCTTTTGAGAGCCGTTGGGAAACTGTGCCGCCTTCGTATTTCCTAGCCCAAATAAAAGTTTATTCACGCGCCTTCTCTCACTCTCTCAGAGCAGCAAAGCGCGAGAACGGCCCTTCCCTCGACATCGATACTATTACCTGTCCCATCAGGCTTCATGCATTGCACACCGACTTCACACCCATAAACGCGTCGTCTTTTTCGCTGCACAAAAACACGCACCTTATGGAATGCACTCTCCGCGGTCTCGAAAATGGAAGAAAACGAAATAAAATGATAAAATTTGACACGCGGAATCGGGTTCAGTTGGCAAAACTTTAGATGCCACATAAATACAACTGTTATGCAGGGAAGATGTTGTACGCTGATGATGATCCCTTTCGCCCAGGAGACCAAGCGAAGTAGATTTTCTTTTTCATGGTTAGTTGTGTCATTGGTTGTTGTGTGACGAATCGCTGTCGTGCGTTTGAAGGAGCCGACATCGACATCGAGAAGAGGATGAAATAGAAGAAGTAGCAGCACAGCGCTTGCCTGTGCACATCTTCGATAGTTCCACTCGGCTCGCCACCAATGGAAGAAAAGCGTTCCCCCTTCGATGTGTCGCCCCCAGATCCGTCACCGCGAAAAGCTGTTCAGGTAAGAGAAATAGGGAGATGCGTCGAGAAACGACCTAACTCGTGTCCGAGTTGCAGGGATGTCTGCGGCAGTACAAACAGGGTGCGCCTCTGAAGAAGTAAGACAAGCTGCTCTAATTTCGTATGTACGAACCGCCTGTTCTGCAACGAGCCTTCCGAGCAAAACTTGGAAGATGCTTAAACTTTGTCCTTAAAAGTGCAACACAGTAGCGTTACCGTGCTACGTTCGAATCAGAATGCATGGAATGATGATGCCGTCTCTCTGCAACGCAGGTTGTCATGTGCTTGTAGAGGCAGCCGCTAGAGCAGAAAGCGCAGGAGCACGCGGCCGCTATTGTCTCGTGTGCAATAGAAGAAAGAAGTTGCCGTCTGAAGTAGTAGAGCGTGGGCAACTGTGGGTTTAGCGCAAGAAAAGAAAGAAGGGCTTCATTTGCTCTTCATTTGCTTCATTTGAACTTCATTTGCTCGAAAAAAAAAAAGACAGCTAAAATGCACCTCTCCTCGATATCTTAGCTCTGGTTGTTCAGATTTATTGCAAGTCTACCCTGTGCGTTCTTGAAGCGCGCACAATATCACCCATTTGTGAATGGACGGAGCTTTGAAGAAAAACTAAAGTTTAATAGTACATGTACTATCTATGATGAGGACATCGCAGGCGAGGGCTGTACCACGATATGCTCGAGAGGTGCTTTTAAGCAAAACCATAAGTGCCATTTTCATCACAAAAGGTTGCTGCACTAGCAAACTTCTACATTTAGATACTGTAAAACGATATCTTCGTCAGGCAAGACGGAGGCAAGGGAAAGCACGGCGTTCAGTTGCTGATATCTTGCTTGCCTTATCCCAGCATATTTTACATTTCATTATCCCAATCATGAATCACGAACTGGCCTACATTGCTTCCCTATTATAACGCTAGCACACAGGCACATTGTTTCTTGCATTTTTTTTTACTCGATCAGCGGCCCCGATTCACCCCGAGGGGGGGCTAGCTAGAGAAAAAAATATGATAAAAATAAAAATATTGTAACAGACAATAAGTTTAAAGTTGTATGAGGTAGCTGGGACAACACAGCGTGAGTTTAGCACAAAAAGGGATAATTTACCCATCATGGTAATAAATGAAGATTAAGTTGAACTAGGTGCGCACTGGATTGGTTATTGAAGTACCAGCCTGGATTATTCTGGTATGGGGCAAAAGAAAGAAAGAAAGAAAGAAAGAAAGAAAGAAAGAAAGAAAGAAAGAAAGAAAGAAAGAAAGAAAGAAAGAAAGAAAGAAAGAAAGAAAGAAATTACGTGTGTCCCATATTTGCACTGAATATGAGGGTCTGAGCGAGCCCGCCCATTAAGACGTGTTCTGCGTATGATAGCGCTTGTGTCAAGAACTCTGCTTCGATGTTCACATAAAGTTAAAGCAAACATTACTTGAAATCCCCCAAAAGACGCTCCATGCCAGCGCCGTTTCCACCACTTAGGTTCGCTTTTGGTACATCTCTCATGGTTGATACATGAGAAGCCTGATGGTTAATTACACTTCACTTTACTTTATTTCCTTAAAGGCCCCAAGTGCAATAATGACGCATGACACTTGACCATTCAGGATGAGAAATGAGCTCTTACAGCTTCAATGAAAGCTTCTGGGTTTGTGATGGCAACGATGACGTAGGGAAGGCCGTTCCAGTCTACAATGGTGCGTGGGAAAAAAGAAGAATTACAGATGGAGTTCCCACAATTTTCAAATATTCTGTTTCTTCTTCAGTTCGTTGCATATATCAATTAGGGTGCTTTGGCGTAGCCATTGGCAGCACGTCTTGCCATAGTGTTCTGGCACCTGTGGCTCATGTCCAGTTAATGTTAGATTTTATATACGTGATTTCATGTCCACTTCTCCACACTTTACGTGTTGTTGGATATGTGCTAACACAAATTGGGCAGAGAACGAGTGCAAGAAGCGGCGTTTCATGTAATAGGCATCCAGACTCCATCTGCATTGAAATAATTTCGTATAGCATAATGTTTGTTTGGTACTATTAGCCTAACTGGCCATACAAGCAGCTGCTGAGACCTAGCAACATCGATGAAGTGTAGGCACGGGATGTTACTGAAAGCTCACATAATACAGTGGCAAAACAATAAATTATTTGCAAGGCAGTCGCAGAACGTGTGAGTGCAGAACTATCATATACAAAAACAAGTTGGAGTGTTAAAATTTACTGCGGCTGAATGACCTACTTGACAGTGACATTTGAATTACTCTGTTATCGAGTTCAACTATTTTGGCTTCATAACTACGAGCTTATTTCGTTACTCCAGGTACCGGAGCTCCTTGAGCAGAAACCTGGTGCTGGTATGGGATCGTCGGTGAGTAGAATTTCGGAATATTTCTGAAAAAGGAATGTCACGCTCAGCGTAATACACGCAACTCGATAAAATGTTAGCTAAAAGCATACAAACCTTAACAACTGCCGAAACCTGAAAGACAGCGCGAAATAAACAGCGTTAACACCTCATTTTAGCACTGACGCCGTCATGTTGCTGAATAGGAATGCTTTAGGCTCATTCGCAGTAGTTACTACTACAATGACTGAGTGAACAGCACTTTACTCGACGGAAAGATGTACTCATAACGTACAAGACGTTTAATCTTGGCTGCATACCTAGGAACAGGGATACGTACAGTTATGGAAAAGCTGATAGTACGTCAGGAGCTATTGAAGTATCACTATATAAGAATTCGCCTGCGCACATCAATCTTCGGCCGCTCTCCTCCAGAAAATTGTGCTAGCTGTTTATTTTGCAATTAATGTTCCTTAAAGTTGGCTCCCACATCTTATGTACAATCGCGTCCAGTGTCATTACTAAATGGCATATACACTTCTGTAAAATCCTACCGAACCGACACATGGGGAAAATACTTTCGCATTTGTGCGCAGGAAACTTCACAATGTTTCTATATACTAGGCCACAACAAGGACGACAGTGATGCACCACCTCTTAGAAAAACAAGTACATATCCTAGCTAGTGTGTACACGTTGCAAAACCAGACTAAACGAGGCTCGTGAGGCAAGCTGCAGGAGAAGGACTTAGAGAACGCTGTCCTCCGACGAACACTCTTAAATTGTGTGTTTTACAAAAAGTCTGAGCGCATGTGTCAGTACGAGTACATTCTGAACTACAAGGGTTTCAAAAGTTTCAGTCTGAAAGTGTTCTGTTCATTTTGTTAAAGCACAGATACTGTCCTTTAACTAAAGGCCAAGCATACGTTAGGCGAATAAAATGTTGAAAGTCCTTGTACCTGAAATTGCATTATGATTCTACAGAATGACAGTATATTTGATCGATAAAGCAGGAAGTGCGCTGTTCGCGTACATGTGTATCTCGTCTGTGTCTGTTTTCAATTCGAACAGTTGTCTCAGGTTGAACGTGTACAGGGGATCTTAACACCAGACGTCTCAACTGTCCGAACTTCTGTAGGACAGCACTAAAAAAGAAAGTCGCCTTTTGTATTTGCCCAGCCCTGTCCGGATCCGCAGTTACCCACTCGAAGTAAGGCATCGACCACGCGAACGAAATCCACATCAGGGAAATCGCGCAAGAAGACCACGAAGCCTCCGGTAAGGATAACTCCAAATAACTGCACGGGGTAATATTCCTTTTTATTTATGGTGGCTGCCGCCATCTTTGGCGTTTGCATGAAATACGTCTGTGGGGAGCGCTGTCTTCGGTGTCACAGCGAAGAAGCGAACTACGATTAAATGTTCTGAATATATATATATATATATATATACACGTTCGTGGCGCATGTTTGCCTGCGGAGTCTTAGAGGTATGTAAAGTAAATCTACAGCCGAATTCACAACAGTATTACTTCGTAAGCGCTTTTCACCATTGCTCGGTCGGATTCTCTAATGGTATGTCCAGCATCGATATTGCCTGAAATGTTCCCTTGCGAATTCTTTTATCGTAAGTTGTCCTTGTGTATACGGACCCTACTTTTCCATTTTCTACGTCTACGTCTGCTGTCTTCATCGTGAAGTGAAGATAATATGTCGCAATCGAGTATGCCGCAGTGTGATGATTACAAAAAAGCGCGACATGTCGGTATCTTCCATACGGTCGTTTTCATGCGTATAGGTCTAAAGCACAATAGCGTTCTTTTTGTTGTTGTTGTCGTGATAATTACAAAGTAGCAACATTAACAAATTGGGGTCGTTAAGTTCAAACGCACCCATAAAACTGTCCGGACGCAGGCATTTGGAGAGCCGACCCACCAGTATCTTGCATATCAACCTTGTGAAACAAAAAAGAACGACTTGTCGGGTATTACTCCACAAAAGTGCGGTATGATTACTAAAGATGCCGCAGTGGAGGCCTCTGGAAAATTTCCACGAACTGGGCTTCTTTAACCTGCACTGACAGCGCGCACTAAATGGGTCTCTGGCATTCCGCCTTCATAGAAATGCGCACGATGCAGCTGGATTTGAAACCACGTCGTTTGGGTCCGCAATCAAGCAGAATACTGTTGCGCAAAGGACCATGCTAACTTGTGTCCTGTACCATCCTCTTCTGTCCTCGTCGCCGTTTGCACAATGCTCTACTGCAGTGTTCGCTATACTTTGGGCCACCATGAAACGCTTTGTGGTTAAAAGCTTTATATGCTGAACATCAACTCGTCTGTTTTATTTCCGAAGATAATCGGGTAAGTCTTTCGCAGTGACCGCAGCTAAAATAGCACTGAAAACAATATCGAGCGAGAGTTGTTGACCGATAGTATGGCCACAGACGTTCCGTTCTAGTTCTCAGCAAGTTGCTGCAGAATAACGCATTAGTATTCACTGTAAGCGCTCTAAACGAGTTTCTTTGCTGCTCTTCCCCTGTTCCGGCATGGCAAGCGAACGAACTTGCGAAACCTATTTCAGGCACCGGGTGACCTGCAGAACTTAATCGTGCTTGAGCCAACAGGGCGTCAAAGGTGGTATATCAATTTAGTGTATGTGATCTACTTTGCCAAAACGAAGACGTGCACGCACGACAAATTAGTGTTCACCACCTGCGGTTCACGAATGGCCATACAAAATTGGTTTTCTTTTTATTTTCGTTTTCGCATATCGCAATAATGGAAGTGCGGCTGCAGTGGCCAGGAATCACCTTCTTCCTCAACCTTAGCAGCGCAATAGCTTAGCCGCCAGCTGGCATCCAGTTTTAAACATCCGCCACGGTGGTGTAGGGGTTACGGTGCTCGGCTGCCACCCAAAAAATGCGGGTTCGATCCCGGCCGCGGCGGTCGCATTTTCGATGGAGGCGAAAATGCCAGAGGCCCGTGTACTGTGCGTTGTCAGTGCACGTTAAAGAATCCCAGGTGGTCAGAATTTCCGGAGCCCTCCACTACGGCTTTTCTCTCCTTTATATCTCTTTCACTCCCTTTCCCCTACACCGACGGATGCTTAGCCGTGCTTTCTACACGGGCTGCAGAAATTAGCGGCCTTTCCTGATCGAACCACCACGATAATCATCGTCAGTTTCAAACAGCGTGTACACACACATTAGTACACTGCCGTTTAAGTTGCCATAAATTTAAGCGATGAAACGTTCCGCCTTCTTGAACTCCCTCGCATGTAGAAAGGCGGTCGGGAGAAGCAAGACCAAAAGGAAACGGACGCAGCTGGTGTTCCTGGGGTGAAGCAGCTCGAACAGCCTGCCGGTTCTGCAGACACAAAGGCAGCGGTGGCGTCGGTGAGTGCCTTTTCCGTGAGCTCGGTTAGAGCACGTCTAATAGACACCTTTCCAACTCGTCCCTTATGCGGTATTCGTACAGCGTTCTCTCTGGTTCCTTTCGAAGAGTCTGTTCTTTCTAGTATCATTCGCCTGCATTTCGTAAGCGAGTACGCGAACAAATATGGCAAAGTTGTTGTATTGACCTACTTATGAAATACCCGTAGTCGCCAGCGCTGGCCGGTGTTGTCCCTTCTTTGCGATATTATGGTTAATCATTGTTCTATCGTGGGTAAAGCTTGGTGGCGCCTCTTAACGGTGACTGCTGCCTAAATGAACGTTAGTTTTGGCTTATGTCTCGCCGTTGCTTCATTCAATCTCTCTGTCGTCATTCAGCCTTACTCACCGAGTTTGAGCTGCCCATGACGTAATGCGGGAGTTTAAATAGCTTTAAATGGTATTTGCATTTATCTACCAAAGAATACAACCTTCCCTCCCTCCCTCTCTCCCGGTATGACAAGCCAACGGTGAACGGCTAACCGTGGTATTTTGGATTATACCGTAGCTACTCGAAAATTACCAGCAGTGGTGGTCTCTTCACAGTATTAACTAAATGATGAAACATGTGAGCAAGTGCTACTACATGCTGGCTAAATAAGGCCTCAGTTGTCTAGTGTTACCTTGTTGCAAGGATACGCCCGGCTGGTAATCCGGTGCCTTCGCTAGATTATGGGAAGTGTTGGCTAATCTTGCCTGACAGAGGAAACCTGCTGTTACAACACTAACGTGGCCTTCTGTTGGTATCAGTCAATTATAATACTCTCGCATACATCTAGGTGAGCTAATTTTGGTTGTACTTTCTCTTGCTTTATTGCGTTAGCTAAAGAAGTTTGCCAGATGTTTCTTGCAATACAACAAGTCGAAAGCCGTGTTGCACGCCGTTAACCCATTAGGTCCAGCTGATGCGTTGCCGATATGCAGCACGGCTTTCGAGGTCTGAAATGAGACCTCGAAAGGCACGGAGGAGCCACTGTGAGGAAGTACACATGAGGCGCATAGATGACGCTAATCGACACCCGATAGGTGGACACTTCGTGTGACATATTGAGGTTCAGCGTTTTGAGCGCCCATTGGTGTCGCGGTAACGCCAGCCTCCTCTGTTTTCTTTACCTTCACAATGCAAACACCAAACACAGAGAACAAACGCTTTGGCTTCAATCTTGCGCTTTTCAGAAACTGTAGAGTCGACCTTCAAGCATATCCGGAATGGATTTTTGAAATTACTCCAGAGGCTGTGCTACGACTAGAGTAAATCATTTGCACCATAATTTGCACCATGAAGCGCTTCCTAACAGAGAAGGTACGGGCTAGCAAAAATTACCTTACTTGAATTCACGCTTTTTCTCCCCGGCTTGTTCGCCGATAGCTCTAGGCAGACCTTGTGCGACCTTCCGGCCATGAGTGATAGATCGCGAACGATGCACTCAGTGTTTATCTCGTGCACTCAGAAACCTCTAAATGCAGCTACAAAGAAGTGCAACCACAAATGGTGTAGCTCTATATCGGAAGCTCATTCCTACTGTAAACCCGCTAAGAAGCCCATTAAATCGACTGCGCCAGTGAGGCCCCGAAACAAGAGCGATAACAAACTCAGTTTGGCCGCGCACGTTTGAAACAATGAATTACCCGTTTAGCGAAAGCGCTTAACTTAGTTAGTGACCCAAGGTACCTTTACTACAAGCTCGATGGGTTTTCGAAAGTCATGGAGCGCGTTTCAGGGTCACTTTAAACCGACAGTTGTCCAGTTCCACACAGAAAAAAGAACTTGGCGCAACACCCCTTTGTTCATTTGCCAACTTCAATTAACACAGGATGGTCAAAGAGACAAGCCGGACAGGAAGAAGGAAGGCGCCGCAGACGCTTCTTCTGTGAAGCTTCCCGAACCACCGGCTGAGCCCGGCGAGAACAAGGCGCGGGTGAGTATCTCGAATTTCTTTCATTTGAACCATCACGCATTTTTTAAAGGCACCTGATAATGCCAGGGGTTCTACGCGTCAAAAGCACGATAGCATTATGAGGTACGCCCTGGTAGGGAGCTCATGTAATTTTGGCCTCCTGCGGTTCTCTTGACACATGCACTGGCATCGCACCTACGCCATTTTCGCCTCCACTGAAAATGCGACCACCGAGGCTAAGATAGAAGCCACGTCTTTCAGGTAAACAGTGACGCACCGCAACTATTAAATCACCGTGGCTGGACAGTCTGAGAGGGGATCGAATTCAACAAACTTTTGCTGTGCGAGTGATCTTTCTATTTGGCCTATCGTCCGCGTTGATAAGGTGTCTAACTGTTAGGGTTCATTGGGGTACCCGATAAAGCAACTCACGTGTAAGAAGTTTTTTTTTAAACCCAGGGTCTCAGGAACTCGGAAATTTTTTTAAACTCAGGAGCTCAGGGTACCAGGGACCGAATTTCGTCCCTGGGATCCTGAGTCTCATAGTGCCTGTGTCCCCGGGTACGTATTTCGGTCTCTCCCCGAGTCTCTCAGTCCTTGGATCTCATGGTCTTGTGGCCCAGTCGTGTAAAATAACTGTTCTAGTGGTTCGCCGCTTTCGACCGAGATGTATTCATTGTCGCTATCGATCTGTTTTTGTTCTAAGGAACTGAATCAGCGTAAGAAAAAAGAGGAAAACAATAGTGTGATCGCTGGCCAAGTGTATCGTCTTTCACAATTGATCTATCGGTTAAGAGCGAGGCATGTTACTTCACGTGCGCGCATATCAAGGTGTGCTATCTTTCTTTAGGCTAGATGTGTAGAATACATCTATCTGGGTGTGCGCAGCATATGTAGTAACCTTGCAGGAACGCCCGGAAGCCAAAGAAGCCGACCACGTGCAGCTGAACCAAGTCGCGGTTCCTCCGGAAGCCTCCAAACGCAAGCAGCTGTTCAAGAAAAGGAGAATATCGGTGAGGATACGTGCCGTAATACGCAGCGGTAAAGGGCTGATTCAAAGTGTGTGGAATGACTCAACTAGGATAGCCTAACTTGAATTTACGAAAACGCATAAATATGCATTACTGTTCGCCCGCTGGACAGGCCTGCATACCTTGCGCCCGGAATGTAGGCCTTCATTTCCTGTGAATTGTTGATAATGTAATATTTAGGTGATTTTGCATGTTAAGCGGCGACTGAATTATGAGGAACTCAGTCGGAGGATATTTTGAATTCGTTTTGATCGTCTAGGGCTCTTTAGCCTGGGTGTATATCTAACGCTGGTGGTCTTACATTTCGCCCCCATACAGATATATATACTTATACGGTGGTCGAGCGCCGAACCCTGGCGTCCTCAAGTCTACTAACGGGACACCTCTCCTGCCCACCTACCTATAGGCAGTCCCGGAGCATTGTCAGGGAGCATTTCTATTTATGTAGACAGATATCGTTATCCGTGCTGCATATTGGCAGTTTCTTCGTAAATCAAGTGCCATGTCCGGGACCGATGTGCTGAGAAGTGACTATTACCTAAACAAGAAGAATGACTACGCAAATTACTACAATATGCCTCTAGTAAATGCGCGAACGCTCGTGTTATATATAAGCGATATAAAACATTAGTGACACGCTATAGTGCACCCTGTATTGCATATAGTGCACCTCACATTGCACCTTAGTACAACGCTGTGCATGCAAAACGTTATTGGCGCATGACATAACTGCAATCATGCAAACTTACGTGCTGGGCGACTAGAGAAAACGCATGTGGCAAGCCTTGGTGGCGAGGATCAAATAGGCTCGGAGCCTTAAGAAACGAAAGTCGCCAACACGAGTTTCTAACAACGCTAAGGAAGGGAAGATTGACGACAACCCATTTGTAGCCCACAGCTACAAGGAAATCGATACGAATTTCTCAGAAATGAAAGCTTCTCAGTTCGCGAAAAATTTCTCCAGTCCCGTATTCGAACCCAGAACTAGCGTCTTTTTTCGATAACTGAGAAGCTTTTATTTCTGAATCGGGTGGATGCTGATTTTACTTTTGATTTTGTTACGCCGACTTGCGGAATTCGGCAGAATTCGTTTTCCATGTTCATGACCATGTGCTTGGAGTTGTCGATGAATTCGCCCTCGTGTTGCCACTTCCTGCTTCCTGCTTAGCATTTTTAATTGGCAGAGCAAGCACCACGGACAGGCGTTTTTCTGTGGTACTGCGAAATTCTGCAGAATTCATTCGGTATCTAGCAACGCCGCTTGACAGTCACAAATCGAGCGTCCACGCCTCCGAGAGAGGCAGCAGCAACTTATTAGTTGCACTACAACGGACATCGCGGAAGCAATACAAGTAGCTGTAGCAACATATGCGGAACTTTAAGCTGCCAAACTGGCGTCACAGTATAACACCATCGCAAGCGGCGGACCTACCTGCGACCTGTTACCCCACAGGACATTTTTTTTTCTTTCAGCACGTGGACATGTCGCACTCACAGACGTGTTGTACAACGTTCAAATGGTCTTGCATTTCAGTGCATGTAGGTACTTCGCTGCGAATCCATTGTTAGTGTGTCGCGTGTGTAAGACGCCATCAGCGGTTCTATGGGGACTTTTCTTCTGCTGGCGTTGAATACTCGTAAAGTTTCAAGATGCTCATTAGTTGTTTACTGCTTAGGTATTTACAGAATTCATGGAAAAGCTTCATACCACAGGAAGAGGAAAAGCCGAGATGAAACCTGTGACAAAGAAAGCTGCAGAAAGTCCACCTAAACAGCAACGGGTATGTATGTGTAGCTTAGTGACACTGCGAAATGTGAGCCGGCGATGGTTCATTCAGTATAACGGCTGGAAAGAACGCAGCATCCCTGGGCTGAATAAGTAAATAAAGCAAAACACCCCCGAGTTATTTTGCATTGAGATGGGGCCTCCGACTCATGTATATCTGAAGCCTTACCTTGAGAGCTCTAACTCAAAGCAAAAATGTCTTTAACTCGCTATCTGTACTGTGGTAGCATTCTTCCAATCACCAGCGTAGTTCTCCACGGCACGCTCGTGCGTGAAATGTACAACGCTAAGACAAAGTCGAAATGCTATTTCTATTTAATTTTGGAGAGATTGGTGCCCGAGATCCACAGCTCGCGTAAATGTAGACAGAGGCTCAAGCTTGTTTCGCGAACGCAAAAAGACATATCGACTAGTGTTGCAAAAATCGCATGCGCAGACGTGTTGGAAAAAGCTCTGACAGGAACCTGTTTGCGGTCAGTTCGCACACGCACATGCGTGTGCCATTGCTATGGTAATCCAAGTCTTTAAGCTAACAGCACAGCTGTTGCACCGAAGTTTTGTTAATTACGAGGTATGTAACTGTTAATTTATAGTTGGCAATTATCCGCCTATGATCTTTTTTTTTTATTCCCACACTTTTGTTTGTGCAGCTGTTCTATCACGCACATTACGTATGCCTCATGTTGGCTAACCTTCATTTATAGTAGACATAGCTCTGCTAGAGTTTTGACCGCACTGCACCGACCGAACTGACTCCGGCTCCACTTCTCTCCCCAGACACAAGAGCTGGACAATAAGGCTCTGCAGGAACTTTTGCAGGATGCCCCGTATAAGGCCGTGACCCCAGGCTCTGCTTACGAATACGAACATCTGCACAAGGGCGCACTACATTGCCTGCGCGCTGTTGTTAGTGGTTCTCGTGGCCTTGTGCGTCGTGGTCTACCTGCTTTCGACGCGGTCGCCTCGCGTGTGCGACACGAGGGTGTGTCGTCACTACGCCAGGCTCCTGGACGACACACTCAGCGACGCGGTACCCCCATGTGTCGACTTCCACGCCCACGTGTGCGCTGGCTGGGAGCGCACGCATAGGATCTCCGTCATCGACAACGTCTACGAGCAGTAAGCGCTGATGAGACAAACGCGCGCTGTCATATGATGCTAACACAAGCTGACGCACAATAAAGCCAAGGAAACATACAGTAAGCTTACGCAAATTAATATGGATGAAAAATTCAAGCCAGTTCCAAGCCGTGAAAACTGTCGCAGCACCAGACCTTCTTATCGTTAATCGTGGCGTAACTGGCAAGGGTATCAAGTTACTGATGTCATGACCTGCCAGTTATGTTACTCATGTATTCGCGAAAACTTTGTGCACTTTATCAATTGGCGGCACTTTGCCCTTCACTATTATCTACTGACGATACCCGATTCTGCAACATACACTCATTCACATTTAGGGGCGAAGCTCCTCTTAGTCTAACCTTGTCACGCGTCAGTCGTCAGGCGTAACCCGCGTGCCGGGAGGCACGCGCTCGCCCCCGGCGCTCGCCCTCTGCGCGTACCTCCCGGCGCGTGCCTCTGCGAGAGAGAGAGCGAAAGGCGCGCGTTGCCAATGGAAACGCTTTCTTAGATGAACGTTCTACCAGTTCGCAAAGAAGGAGAACGCGCCCTCACCCGCGAGAGGCAACGTTGGCGCAGGCAGCGTCTCCAAGCGAGTTTCTTGACTGAGAAATACCGACTGCTCGCGTTGGAGAAGCGTTCACCGGCAACCCATACCTATATATATATATATATATATATATATATATATATATATATATATATATATATATATATATATATATATATATAGGCACTAGATCTTGACTTGCAATGAAGTGCCGGTGGGAGATTTCACTTGTGCATAGTTGAACCATGAGGACTCGTAGCGTCCGTGTTAACTAAATTAATCCGGAACTCGGCACAATCTACGATGAGCATCCCGAGCTTCGCCCACTCATCATCATTCACTCCGTGGATATGCTGTAATTTTTTTTCTTTTTTTCTTTCTTTCTCTCTTTTCTCCACTTTATCGCACACTGAGCCTCGCGTGATCATCATCATGTGGCAGTGGGCTGATCGAAAGGAGTGAGTCGAGCGTAAAAAATGAAAGAAGTGCGCGAGCAAATACTGCACATCAACTTCGCATAATCACCACCATGTAGTGGCGGACGGAGCGCAAGGGTGGGGTTGGCAGTTCCTTCTTGCGTGATAGCAAGCAGCACAAAACACCGGCACAGGGACGACGACCAAGACCATCTTCAGATCTTTTGCTTGTTGTTTGTTCTTTTGTGGGGTTTTACGTCCCAAAACCAGTTCTGATTATGAGAGACGCCGTAGTGGGGGGCTCCGGAAATTTCGACCACCTGGGGTTCTTTAACGTGCACTGACATCGCACAGCACACAGATCTTTTGCGAGGCACGAGTGATGCCCTTCCGCCATGGCTATTGAGCAACGGCACTGGCTAGCGATCCCAGAACTAAACTGAAGTTATCGTAGTGTTCTGGTTGATCAAGTGCGCACGAAAACGCCAAGAATAAGTCGTTGGAAAAGGCTGGTTCAGCGGTGGGTCACTTGGCAGTAATTTGGCACGCGAATTAAGATGGATCTGGGTATTCATGCCTTCGGCGCGCACTATTTTTGCGTACATTTTCGTTTGTCGTAGTTTACGACGCCTAGGTTTCAACTTTTATATTTTCTCTCGTGACCTTTCGGTGGCTTGCTTTTATCTCTTACCTGCTTATGAAAAGAATATCATAATGGCACAGTGCATCTCTTCCTCTTTCGAATATAAAGTAAGCCTAGTTGTGGTAACGATATGCGAGGAATTTTAGTCAAGCACATAAAATGGGTGCTCCTGTTTTTCGGTGAAATCATTTAATTCGATAATTCTTACCTTTGATGTCTACGAGTACAGTAAATGACCTCATATTTAGAGCTTCTTGAACTCAGTGACCGTATTTGCCATGAATACGTCCACGGATGTGACCTGTCCTCCATATGGTGTTCGTTTCCCTTCATATCCTGCCTTCATATCCATAATTTACGAATAATGACATTCTAAACGACAATAGCGCAGCTGAACCGTGACAGGCTTCTTGCGGCAACACTTTTATGAAGTACACTATTTGATATATTATGAGCTTCTGTAGAAAAGCATCTCTCTTTTTGCAGCTTCATCCAAAGGGTCGTTCAGGACGTGTCCACAACCGCAACACGACCGCAGGGACAGACAGCGGTACAAAAGGCAGCGACTCTTTTCCAGTCATGCCGTGGCATCTACACAGGGCGAAGAAGCGAGCTTGAGTCAATTAAGAAGCGACTACTGGATTTTGGTATATATTGGCCTGAGATGGCAAACAAGTCGAGCGTACTTCGAATCATCGCCTCCACTGCAGCCGCCTGGAACTGGGGCCCATTAATTCACCTATCCATGTGGCAACCTGGTCGCTTAACAATTGCACCTGCTCTGTACTTTAACAGTACCCTCCAGCGAAGGCAAATTATGCTCGGTCAGTCGAAGAGTGACAATGCTTATCAGAAGTACTTCAACAAGATGGTTCAGGCGTTTGGGCGTGCTCAAGGTAATGTGCCTTCCTACGAGGAGTTCATCGACATCGAATCTATTGTTCTTCGAGCTATTACGAAGACATACAATGCAGTTCCGTGGAACACATTGAAGGACGTCGGCTTGAAAGAGTTGAAAGCAGTAGCCATGGGAAGCATTCCGAACGAAATCTGGGAGCAAGAGCTGCACAGGCGCTTCAACACTACATCGAGTGGGGACTACGTTTTCACGATCATAAACGTCGATTTCTTGAAGGCCTTCTTCGAGTTGGTGAAGAGCCACGGCGAGCCGAAAATGTCGTACTACCTAGGCTGGACGGTAGCGCAGCAGGCTTCCCTGTTGTCCAACGCGGAGCTGATCAATTACTTCTACCTGACGGAAGGCGACGCGACTGTTGGTCACTCGAGGTTCTGCGTGTACCTCTCGCACATCTACATGGGCCTACCTTTCTACGCCGGCTATATGCGGACCTTATTCACTCCCCGCGTATTTGAGGACGTTTCCGCTTTGGCAAAGACAGTGCGCGAATCACTGAGAGCTCGTCTTGAAGAAGTCCTACCGGCGTTGAACAACCCCGATAGCATTCTTCCCGTTTTGTATGGGGACGACCGTGCGTACGTGTCCGCCTCTTTGAGCCTCTTCACTGACGCCGAAGATGATCACCTGAACAAGCTCTACGAGCGCTTCCCGGACATGACTCCATCGACCGTCACGAACATGGAGCTTATTACCCGAGCGCGGCGCATCACGGTGACCAGCACCGAGATGGAGCAGTTCCATGACAGCGAAGGCTCACGCTTGTACTATTTTCAGGGACATGAACTGCGGCTGCTTCCCTCGGCGCTCGAGTTTCCGGTTTACCATCCGCAAGCGCCGTCCAGCATCAAATACAGCACGCTTGGAGGCCAGGTTACCGACGCCCTCGTTCAGCTTTTGTACAGTTCAGCGCCCTCGTTCGGCAACTCGACCATCTTTAAGCAGCAGTGCATCATAAGCCAGGACGGTGCGGCAGAATCTGCTACCTTGATGTACACCCTCAGGGTGACATCCTTGAGCGTGCTTTACGATCTGTTTGTCGAGATGTCGAAAGGGGCGGCTAGACTACCGCTTGATATTTACAGGGTTGTCACAGAGGGTCAGCTATTCTTTATAATGTGGTGCTACATGCATTGCGGTAGCCCCAACGCAGACACAAAATGCAACGCTCCGCTCAAAGTTCTCGATCGATTTCATCGAGCTTTTGGTTGTAAACGAGGACAACCCTTGTACCCCAAGTCTAATTGTAGCCTATGAAGATGGCGCTTTGTTATCTGCTTCAACTTGTGCAATTTTCGCCTCGGCTTGGAACAAATGATGAATTGTTAGCAGGAAGGATTTCGTTGGCAAGATGCGTTGATTTGACGCTTTTTGTGTTAGTTTTGACTCTTGTGGCTTAATATTAACAAAGGCTATGAACGTTGCTTTTGTACGGAACGGCATATGTACTGCACCTTGTTTCGGCCTACTAGAACGTAGGAAATACCAATGTGCTCACAGTTGTTTCCAAACCTCCCTGCCACCTTTAACTTTAGACGGAATCTTCTAAATGCTTTACTTATTGGTGCCTCACGAAGATATCGTGTATCCTATTTGTGTTGTTATTGTGTCATCTCGAACACTCGGACTTTTGTTGAGACTGCTAAATAGCAGAGAACGGGCAATGCCGAAGTCGTCCCCCAATCTCGGCAAATCAGCAGCCACACCACACTGCCCAGCTGCGGATTAGACAACGCGCACAATTTGACATGGAGCATCAAGTGGCTTCTGCCCCGCTCTGTAGTGTGTGCTAGAAACATTCTTTTGCGCGATCGGTTTTAACCAATTTGTATACAATCGAGATTACACTGACTACGCGGCAGTGAGCTGCTCATTTTGATTTCAAGTGCTCAACCAACTGTGGGTTCCGTCAGAGCATCCTTAGTATCTCTGAGAGAAAGTGGTTTCCTAGGAATAGAAGGCAAACCTTGCCGTTTAATGCAACGTTGTACGCCTTCACGTAATAGTTTTCATTTTTGAAGTATCAGCAGTGCGATACAATAGTCAACCTAAAAGAAGTTCCTTGCGTTTTTATTCTACTGCGTAGTTGCCTGCGATTAGAACCATATTGAGCTCATTATAACACTGAGAAACTAAATTCAAAATTTTTTGTTTTTATTAAGGCATTCTCTGAGTAAAAGATGCAACGGATCACTTGATAAGTGTTCGTATACGCGTATCAAGTACTTATCAGTTTCTTTACAACTGCAAAATGTTGAAATTGAAATTGATTTTTATTTGTGTTAAAATGCACTTAGGAAGAGAGGACTAAAAGCATTAACGCCTAACGGGGTCCTTCCACATGAAAACAACAGTTCGAACACAAGCACTGGCAAAATTAACGGTGTAAATGAAGTACCTTGGAACCATACAAAAAAAAAACACGTAAGAGCTGGTACAATAATAAATTTTACAAAGTTAATGTAACAGTTTGTATTAATGTATAAAAGCAGCAATCATCGAATCGTTGCTCTCCTCAAAGAACTAGGTTTTGTGCACAAATAAAGAAGTAACATACATGGCAATTTACACAATGCAGACGTATTTACTATTAATACTGGCACATGTGCAATAAAAACTACGAGAGAAGTAGCTCACTTATTTCCCGCTTCACTATTTTCCCGGATTGGTGGTTATTATTTTTTCTATGCATTCGTTGTTAAGAGGCTCAAATATTCGTGTAAAACATCAGATAGCTTCTCCAGCGTGGTTGTTTGTTCTGAAGAAACAATGGGAAATTCCAGCCGAAAGTGCTCAGAGCAGGTTCCGACTGCGCAGGCCTAGACCGGAAGACGGGTCAACAGCTGCTGGAATACAAAAGCTGAAATCGTCCAGAGGATTGTCACAATGGGCGATATTTACCTCCTACAGTGATTCCTTGTGTACTTTGCAAGAAATGCGGGTTCGAAAGTCTCACAGAGACCACGTGTACATTGCAATAATTGTGTCATTTGAAAGTCTTTGATTTGCAGCTGCCGGTGGGTGTTGGTGTTCACTAATGACTTGGTTCAATGCTTCTCTAATGTTATTGAAGTATTGGCACTCTAGCCTCTTTCACCGCGGTAATGCCACGGGGCAATGCAGATGTTTCCTAATTGCGAAGTTTTTGCCAATAGGCCATGTACGCTCTTTTCTTTCCAACTTTGATAGTCGTGCACCGAAATACAGTGGTTGCGTTGCGTGCGGTTGAGACCTTCAGACGTGTTTCGCCACCATGGGGGATCCAATCGTGAAGTTTTAAATACGTTTAAAACCAATAAAAAAGTGCCGCCAAAGGTTTTTTCAATGTCACTTTTAATGTCGCTGTTTTCAATGTTACAAAAACCATTTGTCATCTATTGCAAGAACCTTGACAACTTACACACGTTGGCCGTGCAGAAAGCGCCCATCGCGATCGGTTTGTTTAGCAACTGGCTAAGCAAACCGATCGCTATAGCCGCTTTCTGCATAGCCAACGCGTGTAAGTTGCCAAAGTTCTCGTGTAATGGATGACACATGGTTTTTGTCGTGATGGACAATTGCGCAACAACGCTACGTTCCTACCCTTGCGAAGGCCACGTGGTCATTCGTACTGCAACGAACTCAAACAGCGCAAGCTTTCGTACGTATGTTCTTTTTAAGCGAAAGAGGCACGTTGGCCATTACTTAAGAGTGATGGGAACGCTTGCGACCGAGTGATTGTGGGCCCAGCATCTCTGAAAAGATGTTGAAAGAATATTTTCTATGTTTCCTTGGCTAAGCAATGTCTCGAGACAAGCGTGCCTCTGAGACAGAGTACGCAATCGAATATGCGACTGTCACGGAAAGCATCAAAGCGTTTTCTCTCGCGAAAAAATTCTGTAGGTTCTGTCGGCAGACGAGTGCTCTCCCCTGAAATCTTGTAGATTGCTTAAGTTAAAGAAACACAGAGGCGACCATTATTCGAAGCCTTGAATGTACAGAGGAGATACTGTAACGTGGTCGAAAAGTCGGCTCTCAATCCTTAGACATGTAGACATGTATTGGGCACCTTGTGTTGTTCAACATACAAAGGCTTTTCGTGATGCAAAGGCTTTAATCGCCCTTTCCTCCAGTTATTATGACATACTTCATACCAATATAATTTTGCTTAATGGAAATACAGCTAACCAACGACAAGTTCTTTCCATGTTTTCAAGTTATAAGTTGGAATTTACTCTAATTAACGCCGAACTCCTGCCTTGTACTTCACTACGCGACCGATCTGCCTCTATCGATTATGTATATGTATCCAAAGAAAGTTACTTTTTTTCTACGTTCTGAAAAATACCCTAGCGCGTAATTACAAGAGTGAAACGTAATCCTCCTTTATTGCCTACTGAAGAGCACTTGTTAAATTACAGTCATATATCATATTTCATATCATATAGAAATAGAAAAGATTCTCTTAATCTGGCAATATATTTTCCAATGTCCAAAATGGTGTTAAATGCTGCTACAGCATCATCAATCAGCTCAGGGAACTTACTCGTGGCATATATCTAGCTCTTCAAGCAGGTCCCTCTCTTTGATGCATTATTCACAAATCTTCCCAAAGCTCTCGACACTGTCACGCACTGCAAACTTTTGCGAAAAGCTAAACTTTTAATAAATGACTCCTCTCGTGTTGACTTTATTAAAGCTTTGTACGAAATATGCTATGTTTAACTATTTTTATTTATGTGAAGTGCATAAACGTAATGGCGTATTCAAGAGCTCCGTACTAAGGCTCCTGCTGCTTCTTTTTTTTTTTTGGCACTTTCATATTAATCATCCTCGAGAAACAGTTTAAACTTAGATTTATTTTCGCCCTCATGGTTTCTTCCCTTACAATGAGATAAGAATCGGCTGATGATCATATCTCTTTGAGATGCCCCTTTTTATTTGTTTTCCGGCAATCTCATTACTGAGAAATCAACATTACCGTCAGACGACAAGGTGTACTAATACGTGTCGGCTGATGTTGGTCTTCACTATTTAATGACTTCGTTTAATGCTTCTCTAATATCAATGAAGTATGGGTACTCCAGCCTCTTTTCACCAAGAAGAGCCGCTGTAACTGCACTGTCTTTACTTGAGCAAATTATGAAGTCCCTCCAATACTGAGAGACATTAAAACAACATTGCAAACATGGAAAACCATCGTAAGGCCAATAGCTAAGCACGAATTTGTGGATCGGAATACGTGTGAATTTCACACAAATAAAATAGAACCCAGGTCGGTAAAAAAAAAAAAAACGAACTTTCACTACAAAACGCTGTGATAGGAACTTTTCGCGACGTTCTCAAAGGGAATTTTAGTACATATCCTTCATTTGCGAACATCCCCCTTTGTTCACCAGCAAGAGCGTCGCGGATGTTGTATAAGCAAGTGTTCCGTTATGTCACTTGCAGTAAACCAAGTAAATTGTGGCTATAGAAGTCTCTTCAGTCTTCTACTGTCCGTCTGACAGGTTAACTTCCGATTTTCGCTTCAGCTGTGTGTTTAACTTCCTTCCGGTCTACACTTAACGTCTAGTTATAGGCTTAGTATTCAAAGCCTATGGGGCCGTCAGGTTCAGCCAGAAGCGATTACTGACTGTGGAAAGCACTGGAACACCTACGCCACAAGGTCTAAATCTCGCATACTTAAACGATGTTTTTTTTTTATTAGGAACCACAGATTTGCTGCCACATCAGGTCATTTCCCTAACAAGAATATTATTTAAATTCCTGATATAGATCTCTGTCTTGAGTGCATTGCGCAATAATATTTGCGTGTACGATAATTCGCAATGGGAAACCATAATAGTTATTTCCGTATACGTGCTACTCGAAATCGTTGCGAAAATGCTACAATACGCAAACAAAAAAAAAAGCAATGAACATAGTAAGCAAGTCAACAAATAAATATTCCGAGATTAATCCAGCCTCTCGGTGCGAATCGCGCTACCTCAAAGGACGACTCCCAATCATATCCGTCGATTCAACACTTCGAGGCGTTGTCTCGGTAACCCTGTGCAGCGCAGTAGAAAGGCACTGAAAACCACTCTTAAAACGTCAGCAAGATTGGGAAGTTGGTTGCAGATCGGCACACGTTCCCCAAGCCTTTCTACAGTTTGTTGCCGTGACAGCATAAGCGAGAACAACTCGGGTATCGTACGTTCTTACGATGAAATAGTAAATCAGCAGGATTCCAAGTAAATGTTCCCTTTTTCGGCCTCCAACAACTCATCAATACAGAAATAACAATACCGAAAAGTATCTCTCTTCATACGAAATATTAGTACTACAGAAGTACAGCCATCATCACATTATTTTTTTATTAATAGCAAAGCATAGAGACAAAATTTGTGCTCATAACATAAAGAAGGTCAGAAGCTGCCGCAGTACTGCAATGGAGTGTGTCCATATTAGAAAGGCATGACGTGTCGAGCGACGACATGAAAGTCGTACAATGGCCGCTCCTTTGTTCTTTTCTTTGGTGAACCGTCTAAATTTTCTTAGCCACGCTTTCCTAATTGAAAATGTTGAGAATCATGAAATACACGACGGTATTTCTACTTGATATGAAACACGTCTACAAACATGCGCAGGTGCTTTGAAACGGTCGTCTACACGTTAGGAATGTATCGTGTCTCTGCTGCGCTTATGTTGAGCTCTATCCTTGTGGCTGGCCACAACCAAAGACCACGAGACTCCAGCGTGATTTTCGCAGTACAACGTGACGAGAAGACGGCCGGTGTCATTTCAGAGCTTCAGCATGTTAAAGGTCATGAGAAAACAGAACAGCTTTCAGGTTTGTTCCTTACGTCACTTCAGACTGCTTCTAGTTTAAACTACACTGCGTGACATTACTGGGGTTTTAGGTGCCAAAACCAGGACGTGATTATGAGTCCAGCCGTATAGTAAAGGGCTTCGGCAAATTTCGACCGCCTGGGCCTTTTCCTTTTTAACCTGCACTGACATCGCGCAGTACACGAGGCATTTAGCCTCCATTGAAGTGCGACCACCGCGGCCAAGATCGAATCCGCGTCTCTCGGGTCAGCAGCCGAGTACTGTAAACACTGAACCACCGCCGCGGCCAACACTGCACAATATTGGACGGAAGACAGAACGTGCTCCCTTCTAGCACCACTCTTCTTAAGTGGGTAGCGGTGAGCTCATTAGCTAGTGATCGACGGCAATGGCCAGGCAAATCAGGATAGCACGCCACACTTATTAGGCGGGACGGTCGCAAATTCCCTGCGACAGGTCGCGGCTACCTCACCTCCCAGCTGCCTTCTCTCGTTGGTATGCAATAATTGCCCAAGTCAGGCAACTACAAGACGGCTTCAATTGGAAGCGACAGTGTTCAACGGAGAACCTAAGGCGGACGAAATATCGCGGACATACGCGAGGCTCGTGGACACTGCGTACTCAGTTAAACTTTCAGGGAAAAGAGCGAGAGGAATCTACAGCCAGTGCTCACTAGGTGATACGAGAAAATACCGTGCACTGCTTGGACACTGTGCACACCCACAATGATCCTCCCAACCGTAATCGTCTTCGAAACTTTGCGAACTCAGCCTACTTACCAGGGGAGTTTGCTCACATTGTTGAGCGATATCTATTGTTAAGTACATCCCAGTGCGACAGCGTGTCTCTAAATCCTGTAAACGTTTCCTCTTTCTCCTGGTCCTATTTCATTTGTATCTTTGGCGAATGTATACCAAGTGTTGAAAGCGTGATTCATGGTTCTCACTGCGTTCAATCTTTTGTTACGAAAAGACAGAGCACACAAGCATTGCAGAAGTGTTCGGAAAATTTCATTCAATAACGCTGTTAGTTTGCTTCCTGTTTTCCCATTCCTGGCGTTTGCATTATGTTGGTGCTTACGTGAACTCATAGATAGATAGATAGATAGATAGATAGATAGATAGATAGATAGATAGATAGATAGATAGATAGATAGATAGATAGATAGATAGATAGATAGATAGATAGATAGATAGATAGATCTGAAGCTTTACTGTCTTCAGTCTTTTCAGCTGCTGAGTGGAAATCTAATTTTGTATTTTTTCTCGCGACAAGTGCAAAGCAATTTTATAGAATTTCATGAAAGAAAAAAAAACATGACTAATTACGCCTTTACTTTCATACTGCTCTGAATTTATGCTAGAAGTAACTTTGTGCTGTTAGTGCGTTCATTATCGTGCATCTGCCGTGTCGTTGTGCGCTCTTCATAATTCCGTTTAAATATATTCCAACCCCTACTACACGCCAGCGAATACGACGCGCATACGTACTTCACTAGCGTTGAAAACGCTATTGGAGTTGAAACACGCGACAAGAAGAAACATACAAAACAGCGTTCCAATGGTAGTCTGTGCGTGAATAGAGCTAGCGTGTCCGTCTGACAAGCAGTCACCAAAATTAAACAGAACAAGCATTTGGTGCAACGGCTGCGAGTGCTTTGATCTCAATAATGCGATCGCGAACACGAACTTTTTTTCTCCTTCGTATCGAATCCCAAGTTATAATGGCATGTATTATTACTAAATTCCCTTCTAATGGCCAAGAGTAAAAAAAAAAAGAAATCACTTTCGTATTTCCACAGAGACATTATTCTGCACTCCATTCTACCCTGTAGGTATTCGTTCCGGGCGCAAAACATGGATTGTTTTCCGCAAGCTCAGGTACGGGCTGTGACATATGCTTTTTGCATCACATCTCGGTTTCCGTGATTGCATGGCGGAAGCGCTACATAGCAAACGTGCTGCTCAGCGGTGAAACGTGAAACTAAATTGCGTAGTGGGCTTGCCGAGAAAGTGTTTGCTGTTCTTTTACCACACGGATAGCTCCTATAGAACAAATTGGAGAAGCCTGTGGTATACAACGCCGGCACCAATCTAACGAAGCGCCTGCTCTCCGCATAATCAATCCCATTCACCCTGTTTTTCGCCCACGAGCAAATACAGGCAACCCCGGCGATGCAATTTGGGTCGCATAGCACACGTGGGGCCACACAAGCAAATGTTCGCATCGCACGCGCGACTCTACTCTCTGCTCGGCCAATAATGTGATGGATGGCAGCGCGCTGTCAAAACTTGCCTTGATAAATGACGTTTTTCCACGCCAAAACGCATGAGGCGGCTCGCGCGGTTTCCTATAGAATGCCGCCGCAACGCCAACTGCGCAGGGTGCGGCACTAAGATGTTCCTTTCCGTCGATAACTCATGGTGCCAAAAAACGCCATGTCGACGGTAGCACCTGGTGCGAACTCCGTTTCGGTAGAAGCCGCACGAGAAGTTTTAAGGCGCAAAATATCACGTACGGTTGGTTGCATCTATTATAGGGTGCAAAAGGTTGTATGGTTCGTTCAGGGGGGCAAACAATTCGTGATGCAAACATTTCCATTCAGAGCGACATTAAGCAACCGAGCCTTCCAAATAACAGCACCAGATAAGCAAGAATAATCCTTTTCATACATATTTTCGTGAAGCATCGCACGCACACACAGACGGGCAATAATAAAAATTGTCTGTCCTAAAGTTTATTACAAGATACTAACTGCAAAGATGCAATGAGTGATGAGGTGTGAACGAAGGGTGATTTATATGCGATTACGAGGAAGGTTTGAAATTTTGCGCTTACAGCTACGGGCCACTACGTCCTTGTGGCGCTGCCGAGCGAATGCATACAGCTGAGCAATGAATACGCTTTTCTTAATAGCTGGTACCCTTTTAATGTAGCTGCGGCTAAATAGGCTACCTAATTATGTCGTAATCCGCACACTTTTGTCCTGTTGGCCGTAATTTTTAGTCACCCCAAAATCCAGAGTTCGCAAATCATTCGCATGATTTACTACGTGAGCTCTAATGTTTGATTCCTATATTTCTGTTACTAAAGGGCGGATGCCTTCAAGGCAGCGTCCTAAATTTGTTATACGAATGATGCCAGTCGCAATGCAATAGCTCAAGGTAACGTCCCCTTCTCACCCTCCGGTGTCCACGAACCTCTATGCTACATTCCCGGTGCCTTGAGCGATTTTTATAATTAGCTAAAGGAACCATTATACTACCAAGAATTCGATGGCAAACAGTAGCATCACAAATACGCATTTTATGATTCCTACGCCCCAACCAATATTGTCAAACCCTCGACACTGGACATCAAATTATGACGTCTTACGTTCGAAAGCAATCACATCATCATGACGCGCAGCTTTGTAGAGGGCTCTAGAATAACTCTGACCACCAGCAATTCTTCAACCAACACCTAAGTCTAAATGCTTAGGTGCTTTGGCGTTTCTCGCGCGTCGAAATGCCGGCCGCCTTGGGCAGGAGTCAAACCGCCAACCTTCAGCTTTGCAACGCGAGGGCTCAGCCTCTAAGCTACCGAGATGGGCAGCGTTCAAGAACGAGGAGTCAAAAGTGCACGGCGATTAATAAATCAAGAATGAAGAAGAGGTGAGCTTGCAGGAGCAAAACATAGCCCACAGTAGGACAGCGCCATTCACAGAAATGAAGGGTCACGACTCTCTGTTATGCTCATACCTGCGATGCGCCCTATACTTAAACCTGAACTTTAATTCAAGTCGCTCTGTAGAGGGTAAGGCGCCCAGTTGAATACATGCAAACATTTATCTCTGTACGCTTTCAAGTATTATTACGCCCAGCCACAGCGGCGTAGTGGCTATGGCACTCGGATGCTGATACGAGGGCCGCAGGATGAAATCCCTGGTAAGGCGGCTGCATTTTTATGGAGGTATGCATGCTGAGGCTCGTGTACTGTGCGAGGTGAGTGCACGTTAAATGACCCCAGGTGGTCGTAATTTCCGGAGCCCACCACTACGGCGTCTCTGATAATGGTGCCGTGGCTTTGGGACGTGAAACCCCAGATATCACCCGAAATATTAGCGCATTGCAATCTCGCGAAACGGCACGTCGAAACAGCCCCTTAAAATAAGACGCCGTTCTTAACCAATCGATGTTTCCAGATTTAATAATATATTTTCCGCCATTTGCTGCGACGTGCTTACGTCACTGCTGCAACCGTTAGCGCGCCTGGAAATCATGACCACACAGTTTGTCGTTGTTAACCAGCACACTGTTGGGCTCCGAAAGCTCACCTTTTCCTCGCTCTTGACTGACTGATTTCCGTGCACTTTGAACTCATTGCACTTCAGACAACGGTTATGTCTAGAACGTTCATCTCCATACGTTCTCAGAGAGCGCATCCCAGTACAATATATTAATTTTTTTTCTTTCAAATACTGCAGCCCTATGCAGGGCTATTGCAGGAGTGGAATACATTTTCACACAAATACATTGTTGCAAGTACAAATACATCGTTATATCCTTTCGTTCTCAAAAAAGAAAAAGAAAGAAAACAGGTAAATATGCCCCTTGAATTCCTGGGGCTCAATGCCCAGGCTCAATGTCCAGGTGAGCCCGAATTACGCAACATTGCCCAAGTGAGCGTCATTTTCAAAGCGGCCCAATCTCTCAGTTCACTCTCCTTTCCCTCTTCCTCTCTCTTGCCTTTCTGTATATATATATATAATATATATATATATATATATATATATATATATATATATTCTAAGTCAAATCGCAGCACATGGAGGAAAAGATGCTCTTCTGAAAGACAACCACAGAATTTCCGAGTACGCCCGTCGGCTCCTATTGAAACATGAAGAACAAGCAACGCGCAGAAGTTTCAGCGACGCCTGCCTGCTCGCTTATTTCAGTAACATCCCTTCGCTTTGGAGTATGCAGCTGGTGCGTCACGGCGACCAAATTTGAACGCGCCTCCTTGAGTAAGGAGAAAGGACATGCGGAAGTGAAAGGTTCGTAATAACCTCGCGATCGATACAAGTGGGATCGTCTGTGTGCGTATTCGTTGTGCGTGCTACTAATAAACAAGTGAACACAATTCACGGAGAAGCTTGACTTATTAATATGCGATAAAGATACACAGCTCGACAAACACGCGAAATAAAAAGGGAACAGAATAAACGTGAGCGAGTTCTCGCTGAAAACGGAACAGTTGTCTGTTCTTCGAAAACGACTGACAACTTGAAGCACGAGATTGTTTTTCTCCGTCAGTTGCCGGGTCTGCATTGTCTGTGCTGCGTTTGCGCTTTGCGAACGTTTTCTCTGGTCGCGGAAAAGTCGCAGGAATGTGAGATCATCTTGTTGTCGGAAAATGCTTAGGCGGATGTCGTCAATCTCCTGCAAAAAGTGTTCTCTTCATGTGCGATGTTGAGCAGCCAGCACTTAGGTTCTCTCAGGTTATCGTACGCATGAAATCCGCGGTCATTACATTAGGTGCACAGAAACGACCACACGCAAGCACTCACTCCCCGTTCGCGTATGAATTGGTTCAAGAGTAAAACGACAGTCAATAAGTACATTAGTTTGAAGAATTAGAAGTACAATTAGATACCCGATCATTACGGATGTGTAAAGACCAGACGCAGTGCATATGCCAAATGATTGCTGGTAACCGGTCTGTCTTAGATACGCAGTGTTCTGTTGTTTGTTTGTTTTGTTTTGTGCGGCTTAACGTCCCAAAACCAGTTTTGATTATGAGAGACGCCGTAGTGGAGGGCTCCGGAAATTTCGACCGCCTGGGGTTCTTTAACGTGCACTGACATCGCACAGCACACGGGCCTCAACATTTCGCCTCCATCGAAATGCAGCCGCCGCAGCAGGGATTCGATTCCGCGACCCTCGGATCAGCAGCCGAGTACCACAGCCACTAGACCACCGTGGCGGGACACGCAGTGTTCTGGGGAAAGTCCGAAGTGTACTGGTGGCATGTGTGTGTGTGTGTGTGTGTGTGTGTGTGTGTGTGTGTGTGTGTGTGTGTGTGTGTGTGTGTGTGTGTGTGTGTGTGTGTGTGTGTGTGTGTGTGTGTGTTTACCTCTTGTCTTTGTTTAACTTGTGTCTCAGAAAAAGAGGTCGTTTCATATAAAGAATATTTCAACGTCTATATCTAATGGCTAACTAAAACCCGTTATTTCCATGCTGTACCCTCATTGCTTTTTTTCTCTTTTCTTTACCAGCTTTGACACTATATGTAGAGTAGTCTTTCCCACTAAATTACCCTGTAGAGTTTATGTGAGTAAAACTAATCAACCAGCCTCGCGTGCTCTAATCATCTGTCAGGTATGCATATGTGGGTTAAACAATGGCGCGTTTCTAAGACTCGGGAACCCACAGCTTGCATAGCGGTGTGAGTTGTAGAGGTGTATTTAATAAACTATGACTAGTACCCTGTGCCGCCCTACTCTCCCGCGACGAACTTCTGAAAGAATAGATTAATGAGGTAGGCATTCATGACTATCAACCATTCCACCAGAATATTATGCAGTAAATTCCGGAACGAGTGAAGTGGGGAGTTTGCATTGCTGTAGAAGTGTTTGCGCAGAGTCCATGTGGCTTACAACCGTGGAATGAACCTAAGCAACTGAGTCAATCAGCCTGTCCAATTAAACCGTGCCGCATGAGACCATTGCACAATGGTTATTACAAACCGGAGGCTGCAACGCACGTCACTCAACTTCTGTTGTCCTGCATCTACCTCGTCATATAATGTGTAAGGCGAAAGAAGAAAACAACAGTATGCCGATGTCTATCTTATCGCTTGCAGCCGTACTACATGACAGCTGTGTGTGCATGCAATGGGGGGATTGCGAGTAGAGGTTTGATCCACCTCAACTGCGTGAATAGCATTCTGTAAAAGAGTCCGAAACCCAGTTACTTAATCTGTGATGATAATTATTCGTCGGGGTGGACGTTCCAAAGTCACGACATCATCATCAGTGATTATCAATATCCAGAAATTTGTTTTCTGGGAAATGGGGTTGGGGGAGGAGGGGGATTAGGATGCAGTGGTGGGGGTTTCCGGAAATTTAGACCACCTGAGTTTCGCACAGTGCACGGGTCTCTAGCATTTCGTCTCCATTAAATATGCCCGCCGCGGCCGATATTCTATCCCGCATATATTCTCGTCCGCAGTCAAGCGGCATAGAAACCACCGCGGCGGGTTATTCAACCTGTGACTGAAAATTAATTAGATATGCAGATCCGGGATGCTAAAATCATTTCATTCATTTCATTTCATTTATTGATACTGTCAGCCCTTGGCGGGCTATTACAGGAGTGGAATGAAATCAAATAAATCAGCAATGTGCGTGAGATAACAAAAAAGGAACTACGCCGCTGGAACTAATAATTTCACAGCTCATATAAAAAACACACACAACAAGTCTATCAAAACTGCAGGAAATACAGTTGAAGCAGGGAGGTCAGTCAATGAAACCATCAACAAAGAAAACACCACTAAGACATATATCATGTAACACATATCAGAACACATCATAAATACATAACCTAATTACAAAGCACGTTAATTACACCTGGCATCACAATCTCAGTGCATGGCATCACAGTATACAATTGAATTTATTGTATCTAGAAACACAGAAAGTGAATTAATTTTTACAACCGAGTCTGGTAACGAATTCCATTGTTGAATCGCCCTAGGGAAGAAGCTGTACCTGAAGCAATCATTGTGAATTTTGTGGGGTGGTATGTACATGATGTGTCTGTGTCTTGATGTTTCCTGTGTTTTGATCTCAAAGTACTTGTCGTAACTTATTTTAACGTGACTGTGAATCATTAAGAAAAGGAATTTGAGCCTTTCATATTCGGTTCGTTGTTGTAGTGGGGGGAGCTCTGCAAGTTTACATAACTCGGTAGGTGAATGAAGACGGCAGTATTTGTAAAATATAAACCTAGAACTAAGGCGCTGTATTTTCTCAAGTTTAGAACAGTTAGTTTGAGTATAATGCGTTTGAGTATAATGCAGTTTTAATTTCAGGAGAGGCACAGTGAAGGTTACGTCTCAGGCCCCATAACACCTTGTTAGCTTTGGAACAAAGTTCCTCTACGTGAAGATTTCAACACAAGTCGGGCGTAAATATGAGGCCTAAGTATTTATATTGATGAGCCTGAGAAAGTTCGTGACCGTTGATACTGTATGGATGACTAAGAATATTCTTCTTCCTAGATATGGACATGAAAACAGTTTTTGAGGGGTTAAGCTGCATTTGCCACTGATCGCACCAGTTCTTAATATTCTGCAAGTTAGGATTAAGTTCAGCCTGGTCGCTGGGAGACGTTATATTTTTGTATAGTACGCAATCGTCGGCAAACATTCTTATTTGGGTTGTAATATTTTTTGGAAGATCATTTATAAACACCAGGAACAAGAGGGGCCCCAAGACGCTACCCTGGGGCACCCCAGATACCACAGGACATAGACGAGACTGCTGATGACCTAGTTGAACATATTGTTCTCTGCCTGTAAGATAAGAACTAAACCAGCGGGTAAGGGCCGTATTTTTAAAGGTAAAATCGATTTTAAGTAAAAGCTTCTTGTGCGATACCTTATCGAAGGCCTTTGCAAAATCTAAAAATATACTGTCAGTTTGACCCCGGGAATTAATTGTGCTAGAAAGATCATGTACAAGCTCAATAAGCTGAGTGACGGTAGATAATCCCTTCCTAAAGCCATGTTGGCAGGAAAAAATCAGGTTATGTTCATCGAGATAGGATAGCAAGTGCTTCGAAACGATGTGCTCTAATATTTTAGAACAAGTGCTTGTAAGCGATATAGGTCGTTAATTGCCGGCGTGAGAAGTGGAACCGCCTTTCTGTATGGGCACGATTTTGCACGCTTCCAGGCACCAGGAAAAGAGCCACTAGCAACGGATGATTGAAAAATTAATGTTAAAAACTTGGATGACCATTCGGCATATCTATAAAGAAATTCATTGGGAATATTGTCAGGGCCAGGGCTTTTTTGGTATTTATACGAAGTAAGAGGTTTAGTACGCCCTCTTCAGTGATCCCTACATTCTGGATAGGAATCCTATCCAAGGAATCGCTGACGTTAGGTACAATACCATCATAGATCGTAAAAACTGACGAGAAGAAGGAATTAAACACCTCTGCCTGATCCTTGCTACTTTTATGGTTAGATATGCTACTGGGCTTGGTCGAAGGATTCACGTACCTCCAAAATTTGTCTGGAGATTCTTTGAGAAATTGTTTCAACGTGGAGTTATAAAACTTATATTTAGAACTCTTCACACTATGCCGAAGGTTTTTGCTTAAAATCCGTATTTGACACCGCTTTTTGACTTCACGGGCTGGTTTCGTAACAGGAAGACACATCATGTTAGGAAACTGAAGTAAGCCCAAATAAATTGCACGATATCGATCTCTCCCAGAGAGACGAACAAAGTATGAACTGCCGAAAGACACACACTTCAGCGCATACGTCAAGGTACGTTGCTCCTGGGAAACTTGTGTCGCTACACTGAGGTTCTGTTGCCAGCAAGATTATTTCTAATTCAACGTATGCTGTCGACGGAGAAGAGAAGCCTCTGATACGCTAGCCTGCCTGCCAGCCTAGCCGCATATTCTTTCTTTCTTTATTCAATACTGCGGACATAATACAAGGTCCAAGCAGGGTGAGGGAAAAACAAAAGAAAACAAACAAACAAAGCAAATATAAACAGAGTTAATACAGTTTGAGCAATCAAAATTTGACGGATGGCAACAAAGAATTGTTTCAGTCTGTTACAGTGCAAGCGAAAAAAGAAAATTTGATTAAATCTGTTCGCGCAAAATGTGAGGTCAAAGAATGAGGATGAGGGTGACGAGTATGCCTTGATGTTGAAGATGGTGATTCTTCCCTTGGAAGACTCATGTTCACGCTACAACAATGAGATGTCTTGGCTGTCTCCGCGTGCTTAGTAGTTGTCAAACTCTGACAACCAAACGATGGAAGGCAAGTAGCAATATAGAACTGCGACGAAATCTAGAGGCCCAAATCTTTGAAAGTCGCGCTTCACGCGACCTTCTGTGTTGAAACATCATCCCGACTTCAAAGTCGATGCGGTAGCGGATGAGCACTGCACAAAGTATAAGCAAGCATGGAGAACGCTGCCGTCCGCAAACACCGCAGCATTACATAAACGCGTAAATATTTCTGCAGGCCTTTTAAGTTTCGTTCTATATCACCGCCTACACAGTAGCTGTGCAGCCTAGAATTCGCAAGAACTTTGCGCACGTTGATCACCGTATTGTTTCTTCTTACTTTAACACAAGGTACATATTCGAGTGTATCTTTCTCACCGTTGCTGGGGGATATTGATACAACGTGAAGGGGCCATTGTGCGGAGCTGCTAAAAAATTCAGTCAGGAAAACGTTTGTTGACGCAAGCGGCAACGATGCATCGATATTGCTTCCATACAAAGCGTCCAACGAATAAAAGTGAGATTGAATAAAGCATGAAGCCTCTCATGTTCAGAATTTTCGCCATTGAACTGCCGCACTGAACCCATAAACTGCTAGCTGCAAACCCATTATTTTGTCCGCTTCGTCTTACTCGGGGAACTAGGTCGGGGATATCGCCAACACCGAAGGAATCGTGAATAATAACCAGCTTGGAAGATGTTTTCAGAACCGTCCTAGCTGCATGCTGAAGGCATGCCTGACCAGGTTTTCAGGGCACCGACATATGTGCGAGAAATGTTGCGAGGGATATGGTTATATGCCGATCATGACGTTCGTTTGTTTTGTTTTCGTTGGCTAATGCACAGTAACGACGCAGGAGAGAGACAGAAAAAGAGATAGAGTGATACATTTATTATGGTAGAGAAGTTGAGAGGTCGATGGCAATTAAATTTTCTCCTGCTGCAGTATTAGTTACAAATTCAAGTATGGCGGCCAGACGAGGTCTCGTCAAAGTATCGAATTCGGACCACTCTGCAAGAATTTATGGACCACTTTAAGAGGGCTAAGCCCAGTACGATGCTTCTGCCATGGACTACTAAGAAACTTTTCAGAAATAGTTTGATTTATCAGTTTGGGGGTATGTTCAGGCCGTGATTCCCTTTACCCCGCATGCAGCTAATATATGCAGAAGACTTACTTATTGTTGATCCTTGGTCTGAATATAAGCGGGACAACACGAGGCCAAATTATACGTGCAGAATATGGCAGGAAAGGGGAAGTGAAATATTGTATATAAACGTGCAAGATGAAAGGCAAATGATCAATACGACTTGACAGGATTTATTTTAGTTCTAAATCGGGGCCACTCAGGAGCACCAGAACATGATTTTCAACTGCAGGTGACGCTGCAGTTCAATTCTTCAAGGTAATCTCTCGACAGAAACAGATCAATTCTGGCAGACGTGCGGTCAAGCTGTAGATGTCCCAGTCACTCATGTAGGCTTGCCGGAGGTTTCGTTCTGGGCGTTCCGAGTCAGGCATATAGGGAGTATCTTCAGTACAGAGACGAAAGTAAAGCTATAAACGTCTTGTGTAGAAATTGCTACGGGAGTATACTAAGTAAACGTGGTTGATATACTCGAGCAACAAGTTCATAAAAAAAAAAAGGAAGGAAGGTGTAGAAAAGGGGGGGGGGGGGTGAAGGGAGGGTTTGCTACGTAGAAACAACGATTCTCTGCTAGTTTGGATCGTTCATGCAAATACAAGAAAGTGAAAGAAAGCTTAGGAAAAGTATTTAGTGTTCCCAATTGAAATGAAGCAATGATGAACAAACCGAAGCGAGATCGTCGCACACATAATTCTACAGCATGATGGAAGATTTGATTGCTGGAAGGAAGAGGCTACGCTGCCACAGCGCATCAAAGCGGACTTCACATTTACGATGGAATTGCTGTTTCAGACAGGACGACACACCTCCACTCTGTGGTGGTGTCGGTGAGATAGCACACTTTGTCTGGCTATGCTCGCAGTTCGACACCGATGGAAATGTGGTGGTTCGCAGCCTCTTCAAAGTAGCGGTGTTATGCGCTAGAGATTTGCATTCGTCTCTCTCTCTCTCTTTTTAACAAGCCCATGCGTCAGCCGAGAAGACAGATCACCGGCGGCTGTTTCACGTCCTGTTAACGCGGAGCTGATCAACGCCCGGTGACACAGGTCCCCTGCCGATGCATTAGAACTTCAGACGGAACAAGTGCAGGTTATGCAACCCTGGCTAACCACACCTTCTGCGCCACCACCAACGACAAGAAAGTGGACCGGCCCACCCACCACCATGACCATGAGCGGCACTACAGCCAACGATCCCCAAGTGGCGCCTCGCGAAAGAACAATCAACAAATGCGTGAATAGACGGGAAGGTTACCAGACACGGATGCCCCATGACAAAACACCATACACCTAAGTCGAAAGGCACGGCTCTCACATTGTTCACTTCGTTTGTTCATTCTCCTTTAATGCTTTTTTAAATGCGAAGCATTTCTTAGCGAACTTCGGCGACTTTGAGCGTATCTATCTATCTATCTATCTATCTATCTATCTATCTATCTATCTATCTATCTATCTATCTATCTATCTATCTATCTATCTATCTATCTATCTATCTATCTATCTATCTATCTATCTATCTAGCCGCCTATGATTTTGTGCTCTCCTGGCCGTTTCGCTAATGGGATGTATACGAACATGGGTATGGCACAACATGACTGCATGACGAACATAAGTGACAGGTCATATCATGAAAATCGTGACATGCATGTCATGAGCAGCATGATCTACATGCTACGCGTTTCGTTAATGGGATGTATACGAAAATTGGCATGCCACAACATGACTGCATGACGAACATAAATAATAGATCATACATGATTTACATGTCGCGGTCTTGGTGCACTCCTGGCCGTTTCGTTAACAGGACGTATACGAAAATTGGTTTGGCGCAACATGACTGCATGACGATCATAAATGACAGGTCATATCATGAAAATCGTGACATGCATGCCATGAGCGGCATGATCTACATGCGACGCGTTTCGTTAATGGGATGTATACCAAAATTGATATGTCACAACACGACTGCATGACAAGCGTAAATGACAGGTCATAACGTTAGAATCATGACATGCGTGTATGAGCGGCATGGTTTACATGCCGCAGTCTTGGTGCTCTTGCTGCCGTTTCGTTAACTTCATATGTACCAAACTCGGTAGAGCGAGACAACAATGCAAATCCATTTTACGGTCCTAATGCGTGCTTCGCATTTCCTTGATTCCCACTGCATGTGGGACATTCACGCGATACCCCCACAACTCTGCGACGCATTTACTCGAGTTCCCCCCGTGGGAGGATGCGGGCGGCATTTTTTACAGTATGTGTATGTTTATTTGCAATATGTCACTTATCCCTGCTCTGTTGTAGTCGTTTCTTTTTTCTTTGTTTTGTACGTGGTAGCGATCGTCGAACAGTGAAATAAGCCGACTATGCCTAGAAAGGACGTGGCCCCGCCACAAATGGTCCAGTGGCAATGACACTCGGCTGCTAATCCGTAAGTCGTGGGATCAAATCCCGGCCGTGGCGGCTGCATTTCCATGGACGCGGAATGCTGATGCCCCAGGTGGTCGAAATTTCCGGAACCCTCCACTACGGCGTCTTTCATAGCTATATCGTGGTTTTGGGACATAAAATTCCAGATACCTATCAATCTAGGAAAAGCATGAACCCAGATAAATAGTTTATGCAATTTGGCCGATTGTCCAGTTTTGTATGATAAACAGCGTCTGGCGCATCGCTAACACAGGCAGGGAGTGGTCGTGGGGACGACCCATAAGTATCGTTATGAGCTCAACAAGACACCTGGTCTAGCATTTTTATAATTTGTCCATGTTAATAGACGGTTAGAGTTGAATTGGACTTTCTTCGTAGAACTGTCTTGTACACCGTCAAAAGTAGCAGGTTATCATAATCAGGGTTTTTATGGCAATTACAGTCCTATTTCTACTACTCTTCAGCGGTGCCTTATCACCTTGATGGCCCTATAGGGGCCCAATCTGATAAGAAAGAAACAAATTGACGTGAAGAAAGCTTATATTACGTCGCGTACTCCAAAGCAGGCGTCTTTCTGGAGTTTGCTGCAAAGTCACGTGATCAACCTTTGTAACACGCAGGAAAGTCCCAGCTCTTGTGACATCCCTGCACCCTTACCGCATTCTGTTTCCCTCCTCCTCCTCCATACAAAAGAAAGAAGGAAGGGAAGAAAGAAAGGAAGGAAGCAGAGAAAGAAAGGTAAAAAGCAATAAACAGACCACATTTGTGCCTTGGTGTTGGGTTTAAACCACACGACGCTCCGAAGGCAAGTGTCAACCGGTACACGCCCACGTTTGCGAGATGTGGACAAATGTGAACTATATGAGTGGCTCGAATTTTCTACAAGAAAGAAAGAAAGAAAGAAATGTCGCCGGTGCTGGAGTTAGAGTCAGGTACACCCACCCTCTAAAGCCAAGCATGAATCACAACGCTACATACACATGTTTGCAGCCCAAGAAACAAATGAAATACTCTGATGAACGTGGCGACAGCTTTGCTCTCGGAAGGATTTCATGGCGCAAAACTGGCGTCGCTTTTTAGTGCTGTTTTTCATTCCGCTCTTTTCTCTTGGTTTAAGTTTGCCCGCGTTCATAGGTAATGACGCTTCCTTTCATATCTATTCTGCCCTTTTCTCCTGGTGTAAGTTTTTCCGCGTTCATAGGTAATGACGGTTCATTTCATATCCCGAGAGCCGGCGTGTAGAATGGTTTAAATTACTGCTCTGCTTGTATGCGCTGTGTGCAATAACTGAGCATGAAAAGAAACCGGAAAATGTTCGTGCTTGAGCATGAAGAGTATTACTTGCTCGCAGATCGATGCTCTTAAAACTCCTGCAGGAAAACTTTCTCGAGCATGTGTTTACCTTCCGTCCTGGTTCCGTTACCATGGCCTTCTCACAAGACTTTCTCAGATCATTATATTTTTTTTCCACGGCCTATAGTCCTTATTCTCCGACCACTTAACCTCACAATCAAGCAGATTGTTCAGTGTACACGAACATACGTAACAGAACCTACCCCGAAAGAACCAATACCGTCTGCGCCCCACAGTCCATCACAAGGCGTTCGAAGCGATGTTTTATGTAGCTTCCGCTTCTCTTGCCGGACGTATTCTTTCCCACAAGGACAACGGAACGCTGCAGTACGGAGTACAAAGAGTTGGAAACAAAGCCTGAAGCTGCACGATGCGCGCCGCAGTAGGCATTGTTCAACGGAACGTAGGCCCAGCGGGTACCTTCGTTTGTGTGCGTATGTACACAAAAGAGCTAACAAGGGGGCGCGGCCTGCGCGAACAAACACGGCGACCAGCCAGAATTTCTGTACATCTTGGGCCGCTTGGTCGGTTCTCTGCCTGCAAACAGATGTGCGCCCACTATACCGGGGAATTCTGCTAACCTTATATACTAGTATACTATAGTACGACACTTCTTTTCGCCGGTGAAGCCCTGCAGCCGGCTGGCTGCGGGTATCCGTGTGACACGTGTCATCGATCCGCGCATGCCTTGTTTGCGTGCTACCCAGAACTCTAGACCAGGCAAGCTGGCACCAATCTTCATATACAGAGACTTGACGAGCAAAACTTCTGCTATGGGAAAGGTTGAGAGCGGTTCACTAATTAGCCTAAAAGGCTCTGCACAGTTCTCCTCACGGACATCGGCATTTATGAATTTTTTTTTGTTGGCGCTTATATAAAGCTGGTTTGTGTAATTCATTATTTTACGCTGGAGGTTACGTTTAAGGTATAGTTGGCATTCAGTCGCTCGTTCGAAGCGTGGCCTTCTCCTCTGTCCGTCGACGACGTAGCTTTGGCCTTAGCAACATAAAACCTAGTTGTATATCTGACGCAAACGCCGTTAGATAGATGAATCAAAATATTGATTTGATGAGACACAACTTTGACTTCGCAATCAGTGAACAGTCAACCAGCGCTGTTGTAAGAATAACTACCTCATTCGCGCTACGGATGTGTCGCTGAGTTTTGAACATCTCGGAAGTTAAATTGAAAGTGAGATGTTGATGACACTGCACGAAACGACGCGCAGCTACGCGTGGGGCGACCGCAGTCACAGCGGCATGCCGCTCCTGCAAATTACCTCAAACAATACGGCGAGGAATGGAAATGGGCTCAATTCGGGTCGATGTGCGAGGAAAGAAGAAATTACGGCATCAACGCGGAGCTGAAAGACCCTAAACCTTGCCTCGGCAATGCGACGCAGCACCTCGGCTACGCAGCCAGTCATTTTACAGCCATAACAATGCGCCACAAGAATGGCGGCGTCGTGCGAGGTTTACGACGTCGTTAGAGCGCAAGCTCATAACGACCTTTACAGCAGTAACTCCTTAACTATGACATTACGAGGTCGACAGTTGAAACATTGCACTGCAGTGATACCTGTAAACGTGCGAAACACGTGGTCACAGAATTTCGAAAACACTTGGTTGGGGGCTGCCAAATTTTCAGCGATGGCCATGAGGACACGAAAGAAACTGAAACGAATTCTTACATATTATTCGAAGGTTCCCTGAGGTCAAGCACGTAATATTAAGGGGAAGCACTTTTCATGGGGATGCGCATGGACGCCGTGCCCCCGTTCGCTAACGATTACGGCATGCGTTTTAGTGCTAAGATTTTTATAAAATTTCATACACGAATGCTGCTTCGTGGAACAACGACTGCCGAAACCGCGAATCGAAAGCACCATCACGAATGGCAGTGGTTTGGAGCCAACCACGAGAAGAGGCTAACAGTATCTATAAACAAAGAGGATTGCGAAGTATTTGCTTACGCGAAGCGAAATCACCCATGTGATCATACTCAGGTCGCAGCAGCGATTCTTGCAGATTACGCTGCCTTGACAGAGGCATGAAGTGAACGCTAACGCAATTTATGGAGCAACAAGCTGTGAACAACGACTCGGCCAGGGTTGTTATGTTTGGCAAGAAGAAAAGGACATCTCACGGAACCGTCTCATTTTCTGACTTTCGACTCAAATACTGCGACGTACAGTGCTGCGGAGGTCCCAGCTCGAGCACACTCACTCTCAGGTTTCAAGGCTGGGCTTGTTTCATTTATTTATGTTTTTAGTTGCGCACCGCAGTAACTGCAAGAGCCAGATGACAGCTATTTGATACTGGCAGCATCACGACCGTCAACTGATGCCCTCTGTTTCTGTCTGCGCAGCCTCCTGCACAGAACGCACAGTCTGCCAGCCAGCGTCGCTCGCAATGTACTGCACTCTTTAGTTTTCATTGATCGATCGCTGTCGAATGCAGGCGTAGTGTATACAAAACACACGAGTTAAATAGATAATTCGGAAGCTTACGACGGTAGATTCATGATGTAAAAGGCGATAGCTGTGTCACGATGAAAGGAAGAAAGCTTAAGGAACAAACTCATCTTGCGAAAGTAGGGACTTGAACACAAGGCAGCGTAGCTTTCTTTTCCTCGATCGCTATTTCTGGCAACCCGCGTTTCGGTTGTTCCGAGCCGCATTATGCGTGCTTCAATGACGCAGGCCAGCCGACAACTCTGGTTGCCTACGTGGGTAGAGCGAACGCGCGGCGCGAAAGCGGGTCCACCCACTGACGTCATACCTGAAAGAATGTCGCCCATGATCTCGGGGATAGTAAGGCTTTTTCGAGCTTGTACATGTCTCATTCTACTTTTCTTGATCATCGATTAAGTTCTTAACGCGAGAGACTTGCTTATGTTCTCTTCTCCTTTTCTTTTTCCGTTGTTCACAGCTTGTTGCGCTACCAAAGTTTTAAAAAATATTGCTTGTTTGCTCAAAATGATGTATCTTCGTTTTCTTTTCTTTCTCTCCTTTGATTTGTACATGACCCTCTGTGCTGCTATGAAGCCGTGTAATTGGGGTAGCTGGCTCATCAAGCAGTAGTAAGACAGGTTTTATCCGCCGCTCCTTTGTCTCCTTTCCTTGGACATCATGTTGATTGTTTGATTGATTGAACACCACAAATGCACAAACTATCAGTCTGTGTGTGTCTCGTAGCCTTCCCTCACATAAACACCGGTTTAATTTCGCGCAGCGCTGAATGATTTGCTTTACTCCGTTGCAGTAGTCGTTAAAAATAATTGCGAGCGGACTGGTGTGTCCGTTTGCAATCTTGAAGTACCAGTTCAAAACGATGAATTGAAGAGCAACAATTATGAGTGAAAAGAAGACGGTAGGGCACATGTGTCCGTGGCTGTCACTGCCTTCTGTCATTGATCCTCGTGCGAGAGAACCAAGATAGCCCCAAGCAGCTTGTTCTGAAAGTTTCAGGCGAAGCCGGTGATGCTGAACAGAGCTACCTTCAGCTAACCACTCAAGAGGCGCAACGTTCGCAGCCGCCCTGGTTCCTTTACGCAGAACGCGAACAAAAGGTGGTCCATGCTATTATGGTGCCATTTTTAGCCCAACCGTTTCGATCAGACTAAATATGCAACGCTATACACTATAGTGCTTGAGAGCTCGCGTTTTGATCTTCTTACAGGCTGCGATGATCAATCGTCATCAACATGCCCGAGTGTCCCGAGCACCGCAGTGCACGGCGTGGAAGCACGCCGAAGCACGCACGTGCACGTATATAGGTTTTTTTTCTTCGGTTCTCTACGTCTCAGCGCCTGTACAACTCAGTGATGGATGGGGTTTGTCCATCTAACATCGCATGATAAACGACGCATTGCCTTGCTTTTTAAGCGGCATTGGCTGGCCTTTTAAGCATATAGTGCAGAACGGCCTGCATTTCGCGATGTGATGTCACGCTACGCATTTGTGTTTACTGTACCATTTGATGGGGGAACGGGGAAGAAAGGAAGAAAATACGTGATAAAAGGAAACGGATTCTGCGAGCAGTATACGAGCAAGCGAAAGATCAAAGGTTTCGGTTTGCTTACACATGTAGAACGTAAAATATAGTAAGGAAAGTGGCACGCGAAAACAGGGACATTGCCCGCAGTGTGGTTGCGTGCCTGCTCAAGGAAACAACGTCAGAGCGTAACGCTTACTACATGAATAATGGAGTTGAACGATATCATAGATATTTACACCGCTTCGAGAGGATCGTGACATGGAACACGGAAACAGGGAATAACTATTTTGTTTATTGCATACAAAAAAATAAAGACCTTGACTCACTGAAAGGCAATAAGAAAGTAACGCATCCGCGCATGCTAATATCAGAATATCTTTATGGCCAAGTGTCAGCAGTCAATTTGCCATTCCACCTGTATGTCTTAGTATATATACTGAGTGATGCAAAAAGACAAAAAAAAACAGGAACAAAGACACTAAGTGTACACAAGCTTTTAGGCTAACCTGAAGGTACGCCTGCCCTAAGGCTCTTTCACACAAGCAACATTTAGCTGTGTAGCTCGCTTTATATTCTGTTTTCATCCTCCTGAATAATTCAGGATGCGACTCCTTCTTTGAACATTCATTACGAACATACAAACAAAATAGAACGCGTTTATTTTGTGGCAGCCGAAAGGTGCTCCGTCATCATTAGAGCATACACATGCGCATGTTTCCAGTGTGTTCCGCGGAGAGTGAAAAATGGCGTCGCCATCACGTTTCTCCGATGCCCAAACCATCGCGTGACGGCAAAGCTCACGACAAGCATTATCCGTATCTATTTTGAGCGCAACACGTCAGAAACCAATCGTGAAGGCGCACCTGTATTAACAGGCACAGCACAAGTGCCCGTTTGAAGTGCTACATAAACGCAAGCAAGCCATAATACTAGCCTGAAGAGAACTCTTACACCTGGCGTTCCTTAGCGTTCTTCGAAAGTACCACTTTGCTATTGAGGTACCATATGCGCTCTTATATTTTAGACGACAGCTAGAACGTTGCGGTAATCGAAAGTTCACCAGCCTGTGTAGTGAAACAGCTGGCCAGGAGGAGAACCACACGGCCATCGGCGACATTTTTCTGTCTCGAGAAATTCTCTCTTCTCATCAACTTTGGAGAGAAAGAGCCAGAGAAGCTAAAGACGAGGGAAAGCAAGGAACTTAACCGGACAAGACCGGACCAGGTCAACCGGATCAGGTTATAACGACTAACACTTATAAACAGAAACCTTTCACTGTTTCCTGTGACCATCAAGGGTGCATACGATGTTCATTATCCGCAATCGCAGGAAAGCGCAGCTATGTCGTAAGGAGAACGTTGAAGCACATAAACAGCAAGTCACATAGAGCCTGATCAACTCACTATCTCATATCGGCGTTGCTGTTGTCGTCCACGCCTAAATTCCCAAGGGGAACGAACCTCTGGCACCATCTGTGGAGTGGCGGACAAAACTAATGCATTTGTTTCTTCCGTCCCGTCACAGAGGGAGTGGTAACAGGTGCACGCAGTGCTGGGATTTGCACACGGGCGCTCACCCTCCGAAGGAAAGTGTTTCATCCACTAGACTACGCACCTACGCCTGCGGGATGTGAAGATAACTAAACCATATGGATGCATTGCATTGTCTATCAGCTGGCAGGTAAGAGGAGGAGGAAGGAAACAGAAAGGCGGGAAGGTTAACCAGAATGCGTCCGGTCGGCTACCTTGCAGTGGGAGATAGGGAAAGGGGAATAGAAAATTGAAAGAGAGAAGATCGAAAAAAGAAGGTGGCCGGGAATAGCAGATAATGTGTTGACGCGTAAGATATTGTACCGGGCAAGAAAGAAAGTAAGGAAGAAAGGTAGCAGGAGACGCACGCGTTTGCTGACGCATGGTCGATAGTTTATTGAAGTGACCTACCGAGGACTTCTATTCTGAACTATACAGCTCAAATACGATTCCCCCCACCATGAGGGTAATAAATGTCGATCAGGACACCGAAATTCCATGCGTTACTACGGACGAGGTTAGAAAAGCAATTCAGGGCATGTCCCGCGGAAAAGCGGCTGGAGAAGACGGCATAACAGCCGACTTGATCAAAGACGGAGGAGACTTCCTAACTAGAAAGCTCGCCACACTATACACACAATGCCTCAAAACTTCAAATGTACCAGTCAGCTGGAAAAACGCAAATATTCTACTATTACATAAGAATGGAGATGTTAGAGACTTGAGGAACTACAGGCCGATCAGTCTACTCTCAACACTTTACAAAATTTTCACAAAGGTTATCTCCAACAGAATAAGAGCCACACTTGAATTCAATCAACCAAGAGAACAAGCAGGGCTCAGGAAAGGATACTCCACCATAGACCATCTTCATGTGATAAATCAAGTAATCGAGAAGTCCGCGGAATACAACAAACCCCTCTATATGGCTTTCATAGACTACGAAAAGGCTTTCGACTCGGTAGAGATACCAGCAGTTCTAGAGGCATTAAGACGACAAGGAATATGCGATAGATACGTAAACATAATAGCCAACATCTATAAAGATTCTACAGCCACCCTGCTCCTCCATAAGAAAAGCAGAAAAATCCCAATACAGAAAGGTGTCAGACAAAGAGATACAATTTCTCCAATGCTGTTTACTGCATGTTTGGAAGAAATCTTCAAAAGACTAGACTGGGATGAGACAGGGCTAAGGATTAACGGCGAATATCTAAGTAACTTACGATTTGCAGGCGACATAGTACTCTTTAGCAATGATGGCGACGAACTGCAAAAGATGAGTGAAGACTTAAGCCGAGAAAGCTCTAAAGTAGGATTAAGGATGAATATGCAGAAAACAAAGATAATGCTAAGTGGCACGGCGAAGAAACATGGCTTCACGATCGGAAACCAGACATTAGAGGTCGTAGAAGAATACCTATATCTAGGACAGCTACTGACAGGAGAACCCGCCCATACAAAAGAAATCAACCGTAGAATAAACATGGGATGGCGCGCGTACGGGAGACATTCCCAACTCATAAAAGGAAATCTACCAGTATCACTCAAGCGGAAACTATTTAACTACTGCATTTTGCCAGTACTGACATACGGGGCAGAAACTTGGAGAATCACGAAGAAGCTCGAGAGGAAGTTAAGAACCGCGCAGCGGGCGATGGAACGAAAAATGATAGGTGTTACATTAAGAGACAGAAAGAGAGCCGAGTGGGTCAGAGAACAGACGGGAGTCACCGACATAATAACCGACGTTAAGAAGAAAAAATGGACATGGGCAGGCCACGTGATGAGAAGGATAGATAACCGATGGACAGTTAGAACGACGGAATGGATACCAAGAGAGGGCAAACGTAGCCGCGGACGACAGAGAGTAAGATGGGGGGACGAAATCAGGAAATTCTCAGGCGTCAAATGGAATCAGCTCGCGCAGGACAGGCAAGAATGGAGAGGATTGGGAGAGGCCTTCGTCCTGCAGTGGACATAAGATAGGCTGATGATGATGATGATGACCTCAATAAACTATCGACCAACTTTGATATGATCTGGCCTTGCCCGGCCTTGCGGAAACTGCATACTTTTTTTTTCTTTTGTGCAGTGTCCACACCAATAAAGTGTGGCTATCTCATGTGTCCAGAAGGAAGCGTAGGTACCGTCAGCCTCTGGTCGTGTGGTGACAACTCAATCATAACGATGCATAACTTCACAAGTCATCCCCCTGTGTTGCGGGCTGGCGCTCTCATGGTGCATTCTTTTTCTTTATGCGACGTCAAGATGAGGCGAAAGTAATCAAGGAGCCCGTGCGGTAGGTGCAGCGGTTTGTACGGAAGTGGAGATGAGCAATATATAATACAATAAAAAAACTCATTGCTCGATCAACGTCTCGTTCGCCTTAGCTTGTTCCCAAAAAATTATTTATTGTTTACATATTATCGGGAGAGATGTGCCCACCTAATGGTGTTCAACTACAACAGAAATGCTGCAGTGTAGTACTACGAGATTTAATCTTTCACCTACGATGTTTCACATCCAATTTCGAAATACTCCGGTGGGCTATGCGTAATGTATTATTCAAAGAACCTTACCTCATCTGTCAGCTTTGCATCAAAAGCTTAGTGCGTTATAGTCGTCTCCATTAAGCTAAAGAAAGAAGTTACGACAGGCAAATCAATGCTTTGCTCAGGGCCATTTTAACTACGGAAAATAAGAGAAGATGCATAAATATACAAAGGATGTTATCTGAGACTGTTTGGATCGTTACCTCGTAGAGTAAGGCAGTGTGTATGCAGTGTATATGTATGAGTGAGTTCATTAGACATGTTTGAACTAAAAGCACGCAAGGGGAGCTCGCACAGCAGACAAAAGAATGAAATGCGCTGGGTTCGTCCCGTGTCTTTTTTGTGCCTAGAATTTCTTTCTCTCCGTTACATTGTAAAAATGCCGTCCTACAATACGCCTAAAAGAAATAGCGTTGGAGAACTGTCACAGAAAACCGAGAGTGGTAGTGATGGCCTGTGAGGTAGAGGGGACGCCCAACATTCTGGCGCACCATTTCCTGGAATACATAATAAAAAGAAAAGGAAAGCCAGACATGTCAAGTCTTCGTCGTAAGCGTTATTTATTTTTTACTTTGTAAGTTGTAATCCCTCTCTGCTGTATTTCTTTCTGCACATGTCTCCCTGAAAGCTGTGTCGCATTGCCGCGAGTTCTCTCGTTCCAACAGAAAAGAAAAGAACAAATTTAACGAGGCGGACAGGGGGGTTCTAACAGCAGTACTCGTGACCTTTGGCGAGTTCAGCTTTCGTACTTGAATCAATATTTGGGCGACAGAGAATATCCCCAAATAATAGTATGCGAGCATCTCAGACGGGAACGTCGACTGAGAAAGCAGTAGCGAAGTTGGCTGCCATCTCGATTTCCATGGCAGCCGCCGGCGGAGAATGGCAGACTGGAGTTTTTTCGTGTCTTTGCTGAGCCAAACAAAATGTAGCAGTGTAGCAGAATGATTCTGGATGCCGGTGCAGCACAACGCAAACACCAAGCGCCAAGCCTGACCATTTACAGTGGTTCCAGTTACGATGGAAAGCATGACATGTAGTCTTTATAGAAAAATGAGACGGCGATATCCTTATTCTTACTTCACGAACTAATCTGACATCCCGAGGCACCAAGCAGGAACGGTAATTCTCATTAATATCTCAGCAGTAGTCTGGACGGGTAAGCGCAGCATTCGTGTTAGTGCTTTGTCTTGTTATTTAACGTGCACCTGAAACTATAAGTACACTGGCTTCTAGCATTCGGCCTTCATTGTAATGCCACCGCCGCGGTCGGGATCGAAACCGCCTCCTACGGATCAGGATATATATATATATACTATCAGAAAGACACAGTGACAAACATAGGATTTATTCTCACGTTTCGGCTGGAGGCCAGCCTTTTTCAAAGATGAAGGTTTCTCATGGGCGCATGGTCTTGTACACTTCACGAACATGCATAGTGGGGGGTGGAAAGGGGGGAGCTCACAAAAAAATAAATAAAATAAAAGAAGGGGCGGGGGGGGGGGGGATACAGATGTGTGTCCAGGAAGCAAAGGCCAGTCCAAGATGACGTCTGCGTCCGCACGGCGCCTCCATAACAAAGAACCGGTGCTGAGTCCTGGTGCTACGACTCCCGCAGTGCAGCGCGGAACCGCTGAAGCCAAACGTCGTTCTTGTGTGGGGAGTACAGAGAGGAGGGGCGGGGGAACGAGAGAAAGACAGGTTGCTCTGTGCGCGGTCGGTACCAGTATAGTTCAAAGGATCGCCCCGCGCCGTGGTTCACGGAAAATGGAGGATAGATAAACGTAGCGCATCCGCGAACAACCTTGAATGGTTTGGTTTGTTAAAGGCACGTACACACAAACACACACAAAATAGAGAAAAATAAAAAAAGAATAAAAGAAGAGAAAACACCACACAGAAAGAGTCGTTTAGTCTGACGAGTCATACTCCGTGGAACTCGTTCCCTAGAGAAAGTGCGCGATGTTCAGCCAAGGGGACACAATACATATCTGCACCTTGCGCGCGCGGCGCGATCTGAGTGAAATATACCAGATAAAAATGAGAGAAAGACAAGAAACATGATGGGGAATTAAATGTCCTAAGATAATACAGGAAAATAAATGAAATCAGAGCAAACAAGAAATTAACAATAGTAATAAAGTAAAATAAAACAGGTGGACATCGACAATCAGTTCCACATCCCAACAGGAGACACTGCCCGAGTGAGCGCCGAGGGCACACAAGACATATTTCACACTGCACGCGCACAAGGTGCAAATATGTCTTGTGTGCCCTCGGCGCTCACTCGGGCAGTGTCTCCTGTTGGGATGCGGAAATGATTGTCGATGTCCACCTGTTTTATTTTACTTTATTCCTATTGTTAATTTCTTGTTTGCTCTGATTTGATTCCTGATGAAGGCCGGTCTCCGGCTGAAACGTTGAATAAACGCTTTCCGCATTTTTGTTGCCAATTCCGAGGGTCTACTACTCATCTCTGCCTTCACGCCTCCGGCCTATTCACCACCATGACAGCTATATATATATATATATATATATATATATACACACGGTAGTGAAAGCATGTCAAAGTGTAGGCGTTTTCAGACAACAAACTTATTTGCTTCTTGCACCAACGTTTCCGGAGGGAACCTCTCTTCCTATTATATATCGTGATGTATCGTTGTGGACGAGATACATCCGTCTGACAGACAATGTATTCAGCGAGACGGACAGTAAGCTCGCAAGCACCTCAAACGGAAGCGGTGACAGTAACACGCCAGTGGCCAGCGTTCGGCCGTGGGATGACGCAAAATCGCGGTGGCACCCGTCACCTGTCGTCGCTTACCGTAAGCGAGAAGCGTACGCATTTCTTTGGATGCGTACATTCTGTTGCACTATTCGTGTTTGTAAACATAGCTTTCTATATAGTTTAAGCGTTCGAGTTGATAGGAAGCGCTCGTTCTGTATTCGTGTGTCTTCTGTGTGTCGTTTGGCTCTTCTTCCACGTCTCTCTAGAAACAAAGAAAATAAAGAAAAAAGGTAGTTATCCAGAATATGCATATGGGTTAAACCCGGAGCTTGAAGCATATTCTTTCATTATGATGTGTCGATATTATTCAAATTAGTGCGCTTGTCTACGTTATGCGTGTTCATCAGTGCGTGTTTCATCAAACTTCTTGTTGGGTATGTTGGTTCATTCTTGAAACTTATAGGCAGCAGTACAGACAGACAACTACAAGATTGGTGAGAGAGAGAGAGTGCGTGTGTGTGTGTGTGTGTGTGTGTGTGTGTGTGCGTGTGTGTGTGTGTGTGTGTGTGTGTGTGTGCCTGCGTGTGTGTGCGTGTGTCTACCTATAAGTTTCAGTGCGTGCTTGCCGTTGTGCTTGCGTGTGTACGCACGCGCGTTAGCGTGTGCATTTGTTGCAATATATAGTTGTATTGCATTCAATACTGTTGCAGTCAGTTTGTATAACAGATGACACTCGCGGTACAATTGTTCACTTGTATACGTTCGGGCGGTTGCAACGAGTGCATGGCTTTTGTTTACCTTGGCATACCGCCGGGTACAGGAAGCATTGTTCGAAAAGGTTATCCAAAGGGACTGCTACATAAACCGCATAACCCCTGCCAGCATGGTATCCACGGCTTCGTTATAGCAACTGCCCTTGTTCCGTACTTGCGATGTCATGAAGTCTATAGATAAACATCTACTAACTGGCAACCTACACTGATCAGCACGGACTTCAGAAAGCTTGCCCAGCGTACAGTAAAAAAGAAAAAGGAAAATAAATAAAATAAAAAAAGTAATTAGTCGAACCTGTCTGGCATGGCCTGTTACACGTCACGAAGCGTTACGGTAAAAGTGACCAAACAATAACTGAATGTAGCCGGGAGCATGTGTACCCGTTTGTCATGTGCATCTGCTCACAAACACTTCGCCACCTTACCCGGTTTCCCGTGTCGTCCGCGTTTACAGCACGTGTTTTTTCATCGACTATGTACCTACATTTAGAGTGCTCACATTAAAACAAGAAAAATGTATAAAAAGTAGCTAGTACATCGGCACTGTAATTTTACTATACTGCCGCGCAATATTGTACGGTATGTTCAATTTTTAGTGACCGTTTTATTATACACACCTCAGCAGCGGCGAAGGCAGTCGTGCACGCAACTTGTTTTCGGCACTTACGTCGATAAGCTGGCTGGAAAATGCAAGAAACGCTGCACCCTCGAAGTATTCAGTGTGCCCCCCCTATGCTACATTGCGCGGCGTACTCCTGCAGGTAATCAATTTTTTGAAGAAATTAGCGTATGTGACGAGTGGGTCGATGTGGCACGTTTCGAGAGCGACGCCATAAATATTTTCTTGGCTCGTTATGAGCACAACCAATAACTAGCTGCACCCGCGTTTTAGGTCTGATTCCTTTTCTGACAAAATAAAGGATTATTGACATCGGAATAAATTTACATTTAACTACACTCTAATTACAATTAATTACTTATTAAGGAACTTTAACATATAACTGCGCTTTCTTTCTTTTTATTGAATATGAAGTGCCGAAATTGTGTGCGGGGATTAGACACATTTGCAAGCACTCCATCAGTCACTCCTCTAAGGGATATTGAACGTACCTTACGATTCAACCGTTTGGTGAATATCTATAATAATGATAATTTCTGGGGTCTTACCTCCCAAAACCAAGCTATGCTTATAAGAGACGCCGTGGTGGAGGGCTCTTTCACGGACGCTGACATCGCACGGGCGTCGGAGTCTGCGATGTTATGACCAAGGAGGTTTTAAACAAAACTCTTAAACTTTCTTGGTTATGGCTAACACTGGCAGCAGAACGCAGAGAACTTAACCCAAGAAAAACAACGCATCCAAGAGCGGAGTGCGCAGAGAGCGGACAGCCACCTTAGTTTTAATCTCAAGACGGAAAGAGAAAACCAAACATCGCAGTTCATTAGCGTTTCCGTTATCCCGCCAGTCTTCGCGAAGTAGGCTGCACTAGCGCTCTCCTAGCTGTGCCTGGCTCTTATTTGAAAAAAGCAGTTGTTATTGCTCATACACGCGTGGACACAACGTCCTTAGTCGTGAGCATATGAAGAAACTCTGACAGGCGTTTCGCAAGCCTAGACTGCTCTGTGGATGGGAAGCGACTTCGCTCTAAACACAAGGACCACTCGGCGGAGCACAGTTATACGTATTTCTCCACGCACAGTGGTTCGTGACAGTTTCCTATAAAGAACTGATAAATAATGACGTCCAAAACAAATTTTGTGTACTGCGTCCTGACGTTATGATCCTTCCCGGGCTGTTTTTATATAGTCTGCGCAGCAAAAATTAAAACTTCACAAAACCTTCACAAAGTACTTGATATATAGAATTTACCCAAGGCTTCTTAGGTTAAGGGAATGCTAAAGAAAAAACATTGTTTTTCATGCATTTCTTGAAGTTCAGAGCTTAGCACGTATGTGACGGAGCTCCACATTTAATGAACTAGCAGAACGGACACTTTAAGTAATCTAGAACTTCCAGATTTGAGAGATGGTGCTCATGGTTTCGAGAATTGAGGAAAGCAAAGAAAACTTCAAACATCTGACAATAATTTGTCTGCCTTGAAGTCCAAAACCACGGCATGATTTATGAGGTGCTCCGTAGTGGAGTGCTCCGGAAATTTCGCCCGCATGAGGTTCTATAATATCCACTGACATCGCGCAGTGCACGGGTCTCTACCATTCCGCCTCCTGCGACCACTGCGGCTGGGATGAAAACAACCAACCGAGCATCGTGTAACAACTCTATCACCACGGGGCGGCGGCTACGTCACAAGGTTTTGCCCACACATAGATAGATAGATAGATAGATAGATAGATAGATAGATAGATAGATAGATAGATAGATAGATAGATAGATAGATAGATAGATAGATAGATAGATAGATAGATTTTGTCAGCGAGTGAATGAATTTCTTCATGGGCGTATTTTCAGGGAAGGCTGATTACAAGAATACGCGAAGCAGCATACACGCGAACTTTCCGTGAATTCCTGGCGTTGCACTGCGAGTTGTGAACGCAGACAATACCGTCCCGTGCGGTCCCCCAAATTCAATGCCATGCGGAATGTGTTTATCCCTAACATATGGTCGCCGCCTAACACGACAGAGGCAATAGCGTGATGTTTCCACACCTGAAAGCATCGGTCAGATTAACATCGCTGACATTCATGTGGATGAAATCACTCTGCACACCCTGCATACTACCTCTCGGTGATAGCGTGCAGTGCTGTGCAAGCTAGGAAAGAAGCTCGGTTATCAAAATGTGTGACTCCACTCGTCATGCGGCAGGAATTCTTCATTTTAAATGCTCGTGTGAGCTGATTGTGAGCCCACGCATGAAGCGCCCCACCGGGCATCAAGTGAATGAGAAGAATCAATCGTTAAATAAAATAGATAAACGTCGTGAGAGCCGCATAACGGATTTCGTTCAATCTTAAGGCAAAATATTTTCATTTATTCCCCGTCGATAGATTCAAGACTAATCAATATCGCGATACCATTTCTTAGTGTGAACGCGTCTAATGTTTGAATTATCGCTATTCCCTACAGCGCTGCCCGCTACATATGAAAGAGTCATTCTTGCTACCAGCCGAATCAAAAGGAACAGTGATGGCTGTGCAGCAGCTTTTGTAAATGCCAGTAAAACACGTTCAATCTACTAGAGAGATCAATTAACGCGAGGCAAGTTTCAGGAGTTTCAACTCCCTTTAGCGCCACATCGGTTGAGTAGGTCGCCCAGAAACAAAAACAAAAGAAGGAAGAAAGCAACATTAACAGCAGATAACGCCGGCGCTCCTCTCTCATTGCGGCTTCTGTGGCCACCTTATACACAAACTACATACACTCCACACCGCATATCTTCCATACCTACCGGTGCTTGCGGCAGCGGCTCCCCGAGCAAACTGTTTTTCCGTACCGAAGGAGGGACGTATAACTCTGTGTAAACAGTTATGGCACCGTCAGCAGGCCGAGTGGTTTGCGGAGCGCGGCGTAAGCGACGGATAAATGTTCCAAACGCGTCGGATTGTGCGGTACAAATTCTCCCGAAAATTGTCAATAGGAAAAGGAAAACTGCAGGAGGAAGTAAAACCGTTCTTCGGGTTTCACCAACCTCCGCTGCCAGAGAAGCATATTTTGACAACTCGATGCTCTCGTCAAAACATCCCTGGATGTGAGAGCTATCCAGGCTCGGCTGACAAAGCTTTACACGCTCCCTCCTTTCCGCCTCTCCCTCAACCTTCAACTCCCCCCTGCCGCCCATGATTACTGGTGTTTTACGCCCCAAAACCTCGATACGATCTGAGGACACCGTAGTGGAGAGCTACGGAAATTTCGACCACCTGGTGTTCGACGTGCGCTAACACCGGGCAGTACAAGGGCCTCAACATTTCGCCTCAATCGAAATTCAGTCGCCGCGACCGGGCTTGGACAACGCCACCTAGCTCACGACCATCGGAGCAGCAGCCGAGTGCCTAGACCACCGTGGTGGAGGCCCCTTTCGTCCAGGCGCACGCCAGACGCGATACAAAATATCCCAGGAAGTCGTTAGCACGGATTGGTATTTGTTTGCAGTGAACGAACGGGGCGCACGCAAAGACACGGACACTTTGCACGTGAAGGGAACAACGCTAGCGCCGACTTGCTACTGAAGTTTATTAGAAGGAAAAGGAAAAGCACACTTGTATATGCTAAAGTTCTCACTTAATCTAGTTCCTCTTGGTGCTAGTGTTGTTCCCTTCTCTTGCAAGTGTCCCTGTGTCAGGGGCCGCCCCATTCCTTCAATAGAGAGAGAGAGTCGAATGGAGACGCTAATTTATATCCATTAGTAGTTTATTTAGGTGCTCTCGTCTGCGTGTTCGTTCTCTGAAAACTGGAAACCTTAGGCGAAAGATTCACAGAGGTAGCTTAGCGGATATGTTCTGGTGCTAGTAAGAAAGACTGCAGAGGTTGCATTCCTGCTCGCGGCACCTGTATCTCGACGAAGCGACATGGAGACAGACTAGTTACTTAGAAATAATTTATGCACGTTACTCATCAAGATTAACCCACAGTACGCAACCACGTCGTGTCTCACGAGTGTATAGAGGTTTTGATACGTGATGCTGCATAAGTTAAATTTTATGCCAGCGCAACGGAAGAGTAGCATCTACAATGAGAGCTAATTTATTGTTTCTAGCCAGACGATCCTCTCATTCTGTAGAAAAAGAGACGTTTCCCGTGGTCGAGAAGAAGCCTTCAGAAGGAGAACTCGCTTGCCACTTCAATATTCTTCAGGAGATGCCAATCTGGCAGCCACGCATTAGAATTTCGCGTCGTCTGAAATTTCACTTGATGCTGTAAATCGATGTTTCTCGTGTTTTTAATAATGTACGGCCCTGAAGTGACAAATCGCACGTGCCCCGAGACATAACCGACCGACAGGTGCAAGGTCTGCCGGAGGGAGAGAGCAGACGACAAGCACATCTTGTGGGACTGCATCGAAGAACCAGACGAAGCAAGATCAAGAACGATTCCGCCCCGCACGCTCGAGGAAGCCACTAAGAGCTACGCCAAGACCAGCAGCTCTGGGCCGTCCAGGAGATCTTCGCGACGCTTGGAACAGGGATCCAGTGAACTGGCAACGCCGAGCAGAGACCAGCGCCGAGTATAACGGTAACCCCGAAGACGACATAACGCTATCGCCGGGGCGCACAAGTCCCCAAATGCAGGCAGAAACAAAGTTTCTTAGAATCCAATTCAATCTCATTACATAATCTCGTGCACACATTCCGTGCGAACATCGGCAACACATTTTCCTACGCATCATACTCTCTATGTCGTTTAATATTTGCGCGTGTATCGTGGAGCTATATATCTTCCTTTTTTTTCACGTATTTGCATAAATTAGCACTTATATGCTGGTTCTTCTCACTGTATCATACGTGGGGTGCCAAGTTTGTGCCTGAACTCGCGACGTCATTTTTTATTGTTTGTGTGTTTGTTTGCTTGTTTGTTTGTTTGTTTTTTGTTTAGTAGGCTAAGTGAGAAGGTTCCGGCGGTGCTGACTAGAAGCGACAAGGTCTTCATATCGCCCTCCCAATTGAGGCACGAAGAAGCCGACACAAATTCACTGCCCTTTCCTCACGACGCAGCGCGTATGCGCCGTTTTCAGGGGTCGCCAAGAGCACTAGCGTCAAAAAACGCATCCAGTACTCGCAACAGAACGAAAGAGAGCGTAGAAGAAGGTCGCACCAAGGACATCACAGCTTAGATCAAGACTACGAATCGCTCTTAGGCAGAGTGTGCTTTGCAGACCATGCACGCAAGGGTCTTCGTTCCTAAGACCCGCTTGCCCTGAATATTTTCTCTCCCGCAATTAGAACACGCTTGTCGTGATGATCTGTCTCTGTGTACGAGCGAAGTCGTTTAGACGGCGGGCCGTCGTCATAACAAATGGAGAAACGCATTAAAGTGGCGTGTATACTTTCGGATAAGGGGACAGAGCAATGATAACAACGACAGCCGTAGCGAATAACATGAGAACATTATTATGTGTAGTATACGAGCAGCGTGGTGATTTGTAGGGCACGTACGCAGCATAATGCGGGGACGAAACACATTAAAGTGGCTTGTGATACGCGAGAAGTCTAAGAAGGAAAGAGCTGTATGAATGGGGCAGGCACGTACTAGTTAGGTAAACACGACAAGCTCTTCCTAGTGTAAGAGCTTGTCGTACTAATGTAAGAGCCCCTACCTTGTTCTTCGAAACTCTGATGTATGTCAGTTCTTGGTTCACTTATGTGCTTTCTATTGATTTGAGAAAACTGCATTGATATTTTTGTTTGTTGCCAATATTACTACCGCTGTTCTTTCTATTGCCTGCTGCGCTAGGATTTCCTAGGTATTCCTTTTTATCGAACCTTTAACTACAGGTCAGACATTCGTTTGTAATCTGTGTACATAATATCAAATAAACATTCTGATTTCACTTGATTTTATGCGAGATCCATCAATAGGGCACACTTTGTAAAGCCCTGTATTGGTTACCTTTACAATTAACGACGACTATCCAAGAAGAGGAAGAACTACCCTTGGCATTTGAAATTTTTTTTGTGTGGCTTCGATCTTTCCCCGTACAGGTCGTTTAGGATTCTGCTGGATCCCGTACTAAGCAGGTACCCACAAGTGTAACGATGCGCGTGCTCCAAACGCGGTGTAAGCAAACAGCAGTACAGTGAGCGCATTTTCGTCGCGCCTTGTTGACGCACAAGTTAAACGTTTCCTGTTCTTATAACTCGTTTAATTAGATTGTGAACCTGCAACATGCTCAACGGAGAAATCAGTGATGCACAGAAAAGCAACATTTTTCAATAGGTGCAGTAAAGCTCAAAACGACTCAAAGAAGTATTCGGCGAAATGAAAAACCGGAACAGGAAAAGCGCGACTAAAACACTGCTATATTCACTGAATAAAAGAGTCGTTTTTAATAAGGAAAAAAAAAATAAGGCGCCTTTTCAGTCAAGTACACAAGCTTGTATCCAAACAGTCAGTAACACCTTCAGTCAACAGACAGCTTTTCCGCGTGCGTCATTCGGGGCGTTAAACGTGTTAAGAACGGCGCACAGAGGAAGCGACATCGAGGTGTCACACACACGGCGCTCGAGAGAAATCAAGAAATAAATAAATAAAGAAAAGCAAGCAGAACTGTTTGCGCCCCACCTTCTGGAGCGGCTCGCACTGTATCAGTGTCGGGTGCGCGAGATTCATTCGTATCAACTATATCTCGACAGTTCATCTTAGTTAATTCAACACATTTCAACAATTTCAGTGCTCGACGCTGTCACCATTTGGCGAGGAATAATGGAGCGAGTCGAACCGAGCCGACATCGCGTCGACGCTTCGTAGGGCCTGCGTTGAGCGCTGACGAAAATTAGGGAACAGCGAGTTTTAACGTTCCACGGCGCTTCTGCAAGCGCCGCGTCCCTTCGGAGGACGCCCGAAAATACGACGGACCATCAACGCCGTGTCCCAGGACAAATCAACCTCGGCGTGACGTTTCCGGCTGCACCGTGATGGGACGCCGTTCTGGCGCATTTCGAGCTGCGTTTACGATTTAAGCCTTCAGCTGCACCCGACGTCCACGCTGTGCGATGCGTTCGCTCCATGCGGTAAACGTGAGAGCGAAAGTTTCCCGCACTGTAACGTTATACGGTTGCTCGAATTCCAAACGAACGGATATTTTTTATGTCCGCCGGTTTGTGGAAAGTTTCTTGTTTTAACGCCTCGCGACTATATTTAGACAACCTTTAATAGTGTCTATCAAAATTAGACGCGTAATTTCTGGAACGCGACTGTTAACTGGCGGTTAAGGGAAATAGGATTACAAAGGAAAAAAAATGAAACCAACTCTGAATTCAACCTAGACTCGAGTGTTCAGCGGCTGTACACCCTTCAAATATGAACCAGACCAGAGTCGCCAAACAAGTTTTTTTTTATTTTATTGTACACACGAAATCTATAATGAGAGCTATCGCAAGTTCGTTAACTATATGTTACGTTCCTCAACATATATATATATATATATATATATATATATATATATATATATATATATATATATATATATATATATATATATATATATATATATATATATATATATATGTGACGTGCCGTAGTGGCCGTCGGATTTCTATGGGTTCCGAGGCGGCGTAAGAAAGACGTCAGAGCACATTCGAGACCAGGAAGGGACTGCCTCACCCTTTTTTTTATTCGCCGAAGCTCCACGAGCACGCGCGAGCTTGGCCCGATCTTCTTCCTTTTCTTCGCGCTAAGGCGCGAGACACGCACCGAGCGTCGCCTGTTATCGCCCGTCACATGCCCGGGTTTTGAAACTAGTCGTCCCGACTGATTATAACAGTACATATAACGAAATACATAACGTAACACTAAACAGAAGAAATATGAGGCATGACTAACTTAAACAGTCCTATTTGTAACTATTTACAAATTTCAAGCATTGTTTCTCCGCTTTCACGCACACAAATGTATACACTTTAGTCCGAAGCATGAGGTCGTTCCAACTGAACAATGGGGCTCAGATAGGGTCTGAGTTTTTCCACATGCACAATGTCACTTCCCATGTTATTAGCGAGTTCGATCTCATAATTCACGGGAGACAGTCTATTCACAATCTTGTGAGGTCCAGTGTAAGATGTCGTCGATTTCACACCGGTCGGTGGAGACTTCAGAAGCACCAGTTGCCCTCTCTCAAGCACAATGTCCTTGTGGTGCTTGTCGAAGTGCTCTTTTTGTTTTTCTTGAGCCAGTCTGATGTACGTAGCAGCGAGCTCTCTGGCCTTTTGGAGTCGTTCACGCACTACCGTGAAATAACTTGACTCTTCTTTAAGTTCTTCAAGTTCCCGGCGGCTGTAAACAACGTCCAATGGTAACACTGGATCTCTACCGTACACCAAAAAGAATGGAGTTTGGCGAACCGTGTCTTGGTACCCGGTGTTGTAACAGAATACAACATATGGGAGAACATCGGCCCACTTTTCCCCCCCGGAGGTAAGCATGGCGATCATCTGTTTGATTGTCTTGTTAGCCCTTTCGCACAAGCCGTTTGCTGCGGGGTGATACGCGGTGGTGGCCGCATGTCTGATGCCCCGATGCTTGAAGTAGGCTTCAGTGGAGCGCGCCATCATTTGAGTACCGCGGTCTGTGATAATCGTGGCTGGGCATCCGTGCTTCAAGATGATCCGTCGCTCAACAAACCTTTGGACGGTTGGAGCTTCTATATTCCTCAGTGGTTTTGCCTCAACGAACTTTGTGAGGTAATCAATGGCTACGATGATGTACTTGTAACCTCTTGAAGTCTTGAAGGGTCCTATTATGTCCATCCCCACTGTGTGGAACGGGCTGTGGACTTCTATTGGCTGTAGTAGACCGTAAGGCACCGATGTCGACATCTTCATCTTCTGACAGAGGTCGCAGTGACGCACGTACCGTCTGACATCCGCATAGAGCTTCGGCCAGTAATACTTAGACCTTAGGGCATCGAATGTTCGCCTGATGCCCATGTGGCCACCATATCTGCCTTCATGCATTTCACGAAGTGCCTCAGCTTGTCGCTGCTTAGGAAGGCAAAGGAGAAATCGATTGGTGACCGGGCCTTGGTCTCTTCTGTACAACACGTCATCGTGCGTGACAAACTTCTTTTGCGCCCGTTTCTGTTGCTTCTTCGTGCCCAGCGCACCCTTAAGTATATCCAGGACTTTAGCGCAAAATGGGTCCTGACGCTGTTCTTCACCCACGTTGTCACAGCATCGCTGTGATGGATGTGAGACTGCAAGAATTTGGTCTGAATCAGCAACAATGGGAGGGTTCCTGGAAAGACAATCTGGTGCGCTGTGCAGGATTCCTGATTTATAGATGACATCAAAATCGAACTCCTGCAAAATCAGCGACCAACGAAGAAGACGTTGGTTTCCTTCCTTGTAGCGCAGAACCCAGCAAAGTGCGTGGTGGTCGCTGACAACTTGAAATTTTCGGCCTATCAGATATGGGCGCAGCTCTTCTAACGCCCATTTCACTGCGAGAGCTTCCAGTTCTGTGGAAGAATAATTGAGCTCTGCACCTTTGAGCGACCTACTCAAGTAGAGTACAGGACGGTAGCGTCGCTCTTCATCCTCTTGCAGCAGCAGACCTCCCAAGCCCAGTCGAGAGGCATCTGTGTGTACTTGGACACCGAATTCGGGCTTCTCGGAGAATAACTTCAGGACAGGAGGCTGACACAAAGCGCGCTTTAATGCCTCGAAGGCAACTCGCTGATCCTCTTCCCAAGAGAAAGTAGAATTCTTCTTTAGGAGCGATCGAAGAGGCGCGGCGATAACGCTGTAGTTCGGGATAAACTTCCTGAAGTACGATGTAAGCCCGATGAATGACTGCAGTTCATGCACGTTTTGAGGAGGCCGGAACATCTGAACAGCTGCCAGTTTCGAGGGGTCAGGAGACACGCCATCTTTTGTGACAACGTGCCCAAGATAATTGATGGCAGTGCAAAAGAAGAAACACTTATGTGGCTTGAACTTCAAGCCTGCCTTTTCGAACCTTTTAAAGATGCTTTCAAGGTGCGAAACGTGTTCTTCAAATGTCCGACTGAAGACTACACAGTCATCCATATAAACAAGGGCGTTGTCGTATTTCACGCCATCGATGATTGTATCCACGGTTCGCTGGCAAGTGAATGGGGCACCTTTAAGGCCAAATGGCATCCGGAGGAATTCGTAAAGACCCCACGGCGTAACGAAGGCAGTCTTCTGTATGTCATCTGGATGCATGGCGATCTGATAAAAACCAGACACCAAGTCCATGACGGAGAAGTACTTGCTTCCGGTCAGTGCTTGCAGCGCATCTTCAATCCTTGGAAAGGGGTAAACGATGTCCTCAGTGACCGCGTTCAGACGTCGATAATCGACGCACATGCGCGTTGTCCCGTCTTTCTTCGCCACAAGGACCAGTGGTGATGCCCAAGGACTTCGAGAAGGTCGCACTATATTGGCATCAATGAGGTCCTTGATCAAACTCTTGACGAGATCACGCTGCGCTGGAGACAATCTGCGAGGACGTTGGGATATTGGCTTTGCGTTTCCAGTTGGTATGCAGTGTCGTTCAACTGTGCAGGAGCCTACATCCGTATGTGTTTGCGCGAAGCAAGCAGAATGCTGCGCCAACAAATCCTTCACGACTTGCAGCTCACTGGGAGATGACGTCGTTCCTATGTTAAAGCTGACGGCGCCGATTGGGATTGAACGGTGCTGTGGGTCGACGACTGTATGAGCTGGTGGTGAATCAAGGTCCTCGGGAGAAGGCAGGCTTGAAAGTTGAAGGATTTGCTGACAGTCGTCTGCAGAGAGCTCAATCTCCTCGATTCCGCTTGCTTCTTCTATGAGGCCAATAGTCAAATGAGGTGGAAGCATGATCGCTTCAGAAGAGCAGTTCGTGATTAAAGCCTTGACTGTCTTCTCTGATGCATCTATCACCATGGGCTCCACAAGGACCGAATAGCGGTCGTACAAGAGCTTTGTCCCTGTGATGACCATTGCACGATCTTCGTCTTCGAATGTACGATGCCAGGCTACGGGAACTAACTTCCGCGATAAAGCTGGTAGCACTTGCTCTTTAACCAAATAGACCTTGTGTAGCCCTTGAGGAACAGACACAACAAAGGTTTCCGAGCCCCAATCGATGACGGCTTTTGAGGCCCGCAAGAAGTCGTCGCCCAGAAGGACGCCATCGTGAGGTAACCGGGGAACAACGATAAAGTCATGCTGCAGTGTTTGGTCATCCACCGTTACCACAGCTCTGACTTGACCCAAGTTTTGCAGATAATGGCCGCTTGCTCCGACCAAACGCAGGGACGATGGCCCAATGCTCGTTTAGCTAGTGGTGCCGTAATCAAACTTTTCACGGCCCCAGAGTCCAAAATGCCTTTAATTTGTTGTCCGTTGATGGTGACAGGAACGGAAAAGGTACCCGCTTCTGCGGCACAGGACACCTGCTCAATTACTGGCGACCGGGCGTAGGCGTCACCAGTTGTGCGTTTCCCCGCTGTTGTGAACTGGAAGATTCAAATTCTTCCTGCCACTTCAAAAATTCATGAGTTAGCGGTAAAGGGCACTGCGTGACAAAATGACCACTTTTGGAGCAGTTCAAGCACAATTTACGAATTCTCGAGGCGTTTCCTTGAGATCTTTCAAAAACCCGCGTCGTGGAATGAGTAGACGGCCGCGACTGAGACGGCTTCCTCGTTGTATCGCCTCTTTTAGGCACGTTTCTCTGGGCTACTTGATCATCGGAGGACTCGCTCGACCCGATGCTCTCCGTGCGCTGACGATGGCGCCTGGGCTTCCGCGGCGAACGCTTCGAGTCAACGCGGCATTCGACGGACTGCGCTGTGGATAGACTCTCGCGTTCTTCCGCAACCACAATCTGAACGCTTTGCTCAGAATCTCTGATCTGGTCAAAGCGCAGAAAGGAACTTATCATATCATTTAAGTGCCTAAATGTTTTGTCAAAGAAGTGCTTTTTTGCCTTGGGTGACAGCGTATCCATGATGATTTGACATTTTTCCTGCTGTAGTACAGGATAATTGCACTGTTCCATCAGGTCCAACTTTCGATATGCGAAGTCTGTACAAGACTCTCCAGCGCGTTGCGTCGCTCCAAACATTCGCTGTTTAGATGTTACATCGCAGTCCATGTTATACCGTCGGCGGAACGCTGCTTTCATGTCAGCCCAAGTAGAAATATCAGCTACTTTGGTATGGTGACGCATCCATGTAAAGTCTTTAGCTGGGAGCCTCGAGATAATGAACGGTACGGCGACTTCGTCAGGAACGCTGAAGGTTCTGAACCAATAGTCTACTTGGTGAAACCAGGCGTTTAGATCTTTCCCGAGATGCGGTAAGGAGCTCGCCGCGAAACTTGAAAGTCGGTCGCGAGCGTCTTCATCATTAGACATGCATCGGGTATTAGTACCTTTTGCTTGGCTTTGTTGATTTATGGAGCCGCGTTTCATGTTGATCGACGCATAGCTCTCCCCTGCACTCGTGCATGATGCGGCGTCCGAATCCTCACGTGTCCTTGACTCCAAGCGCTCGATGCGCTCTATAAGTGGAGCCAGTAAATTGCAAAGGAAATCGTGACTTGCCTGCAGCTGCGGGTCAAGAGGTGGCTTTGGTGCGTCGTCGTCGTTAGCGGCGTCGTGGTCCTTCGAAGGCACCATTTTCAGTAGCTCCAATTCGCGCCGGAGCTGATCCACTTCTGTCTTCAGGGCGGCGGCTTCGGACACAGCTGACCGGTAGGCTTCCTCCCGGGCGGCATCATCCAGGTGCTCGAACACGTCGGTGGAACACGGTGCGGTCGCCATCTTGGGTTCGCGGAGCCGACGCTGTCTCGAAGTCAGTGGTTCAGCCAAAGGGGCACGTAGAGAGCGGCGTCCCCACATGAAAAATTAAACGCCTTCTTAGCTCACCCGTGAGCCGTTGGGCGCCAAATGTGACGTGCCGTAGTGGCCGTCGGATTTCTATGGGTTCCGAGGCGGCGTAAGAAAGACGTCAGAGCACATTCGAGACCAGGAAGGGACTGCCTCACCCTTTTTTTTATTCGCCGAAGCTCCACGAGCACGCGCGAGCTTGGCCCGATCTTCTTCCTTTTCTTCGCGCTAAGGCGCGAGACACGCACCGAGCGTCGCCTGTTATCGCCCGTCACAATATATATATATATATATATATATATATATATATATATATATATATATATATATCAAATACCAAATTAGTGCCCTTCTAGTAAAGCTACAAGGCGCATCGTTTTTACATATTATTAGACATTTTTAGTTTAGCGCGTTAGCGTGATAGCGGGGATATGGGAATAGCGTTACCGTACCGCAAACATTCGTTGCAGAAACGAGCTTTAGTTGATCGGAAAAGCGTTTACGGCCCGATAGCTGTGATTGTGGCGCCATCTAGCGAAGGATACATGCGTTAAAAAAGTTGAAAATAAATAAAGCTTGAAATGTTCACGTACACTCCCGCGTGAAGCGGCATTCTAACTTTTCGAGAATAAAGAGAAATAATATATACGAACCAAGGACCAAGAGCATAAATTGACATGTTGCAGAAATGTAAACAGACGCTCTCTCGCTAGGCCTAGCAACGTTCGAAATGGGAAGCGATCTTGAAAATTCTGCTAAGTTATCCATAATACTGCGTCGTCGAAGCTACCTGAAGGCAAGCGAAGCCATTTTGCACAGTCATTTGCTGCGAACGAAGTGAATCCTGCCACAGCAACGTCAAATTCAACTCGAGGCGGGCGTCCGAAAGCGCCGCCATGTTTTGCGTAAACTACGATAACCACGCAAACACGGTAACGTTAAGTCTGCGAAATACCGTGGGCACGGTAAACGGTATCGGCTGTTTACGGTACTGCGCATGCGCACTTCCATCCCGCTATTCTGATAACTACGCTATTACGCTAAGCCCGATAAACTAAAAACGTCTATTGTAATGATCCTGTCTTCCATAACCGAAACATGGATACTATATATATATATATATATATATATATATATATATATATATATATATATATATATATATATATATATATATATATAGTATCCATGTTTCGGTTATGGAAGACAGGATCATTACAATAATATGTAACAACGATTTGCCTTGTAGCTTTACTAGAAGGGCACTAATTTCGTATTTCCTGCTTAAATTAATTCTGTGCACAATATTAGCTAGTCGGCAGAAACGTGTTTTATAGATGTCTATGGGTTCCATCGTCGACCAAGGACACTGAATAAACCGAAAAGCAGCTCCTGGCAGAATCTCCTGCGGCAGTTTCCTAAGCGATGCGCGAAGCGTTAGCCACTAACACGTAGTACGTTCTCGTCGTGCACGATGGACGCTCCACTGAGCCGAACAGCTGCTCTATCTGTGCCCGATGATGTTTACTACGACGGGCTTGTTTTTCCTGCGCTTGTTTTGCGTTGCTGCCTTACCTGGGATGCTGTTACCACTCAGACTAGGTCAACACCCACCTTCCATTTGGTGTTGACTGGGTCCGGCCCTGCTCCCCAGCACTGACTCGAGTCAGGCTCGTTTTCCTATACCATCTAAACACGTCTCGTATGTGGGGGGGGGGGGCGTATGGCATTAAATATAGGCACAGTCTTAATTTATTTATGCGTGAAATACTCTTCGCCAGTTTTAGATGATGCACAGAGAGGGCTCCTATTGCACTATAACAAAAATTTTCAACAAAGCCTCAACATAATGTTGTTTCCCTTGTCAATTGCTTTGTACAATTAGCCACACGCTAAGTTGTACAAAACAGTCCAAAAAGTATGGGCGAGTTGCAAGACGCTCGTCTTCTGAGCGCAGGCTCGAATGTTCGAAGCATGCACGAAGGAAAAAAAAGCTAGGACAGAGCGTCACGTGACTACCTTGAAGCCTATAGTCATAAGGCATTTAAAAGGGAGAGTCACGGAAAATGTCATCTAGTTATGTTGTAGGCAAGCGGTAAATTGACGTAATGTGAAGCGCCACAAGGAATTACCGCTGTGAAATAATCACGAATTGTCCGGCAACAGCGCGGCCCTAATCCTAACCAGTAGGTGCAAGAGGCACCACGCAAAAGACACCAGAGGAGGTTGCTGGCTGAGGCTAGCGGAATTACGCAACACTGCCTACTCAGATTATATTTTCTCCGTGGTTCGAAGCATAGCATTGCCCAGAAACACACGTTTTCGTATATTTACCTCTTTATAATAATTCATCTTACGTGACGCAGGGACGGACGAACTGGCGGATATGCACAGCTTTCAGACTGAGTCGCCATAAAAGTATTTGCGCATTTAAAACGTTCCGTAACCCCGTTCGTGATCATCACACTGCGTTGGCGGGCTTGATGGGGCGAATCCGTAATACATTTATTGTGCAATAGAACACACACATAAAACGAGACAGCACATGGCGCTTAATACTTTGCCATATAATAATAATAATAATAATAATAATAATAATAATAATAATAATAATAATAATAATAATAATAATAATAATAATAATAAAGTACATCAGGGCACTCCAAAAGAAGTGCTATCGCAGGATCACCTGCGATTCATGATCCTTAGCTAATAGCGCGGCCACTTCTAACTGCCCGGTGAACGCGTCCATTTACCCTTTTCTTTCGTTGTTACTCGTATTCGCTAACTATTCTTATTTATTTATTTATTATTTATTTATTTATTTATTTATTTTATTGCCCATGAAGTCAAAGTCAGGGAGCCGTTCACTTCCTGGCGGTACACACCAGATGCCTCACACGTTTTCTGACACCAGTCTGCATGCGCCTTTACGCTCCTTGCCTTCAACAGCGCCAGCTGGGCGCGTTCTTTGCAAGCCGGCTGCTGATGACAAGATCCGTCTTTCGAGAGGCGTTGTAGAGAGAGCTCCACAAAGGGACAAACGAGAAACACCAGCTGCTACTCGCCACTGTGCCAGTGCTACAGTTTATGCGTGGTTCCTTATAGCGCGTCTTATAGACTGCCTTAAAAAAAAAAACTCCTTCTTGAACAGTAAATTTTAGTTAGTATATAGGGCAAGAAGTAAAGAGGATCAGTGCACAGAGTTGGGGATCTGACGTAGGCTGTCTGAGAATATTGCCTCGTGGGAGTGCGACGGGATGCCAGGGATCACGGGCAAAACAAAGGAGCGGTGACAGCCCATCTCCGATCCGTCGCCTATAGCTCGTCAGCCGAGACGACTGCTTGGCGTGCGAACGATAATGGTGTGCGAGGAACGTTCCACGCACCAGGTGTCGCGAGAGACGAAAAGGGTGAGGCAGGAGGACTCTTGGAGATGTGCGCATCGTCTATCCACCTTGACGATGCACCAATGACTGCATGCGCAGCGTCAGTAATGCTACAACAATAGGAAGAGTAGACGCTACGGTGAAGACTACAGTAAAATACTGCAGAGGCAGTAAACGAACTAAGACTCTCTTATTTGAACCAGTAATTAGAGAAGTAAAGCCACATAGGGAGTGCTCTGCGAAAGGAGTGATGCCCGAATTGAAAGCTAGCATTCCCGCTATAATAGACTAAGATCTGTATTTTCAAACATAAGTAACGTTTCGATCGGAACCCGAACATTACCAGTACAACACCGCTCGTATCTTCATCGGCCTTACATACTGTATTAATGGTTCGCTCACTGATTAAATTTGAAAGCATGGTACTCGCACGCAGAGATAGATAAACGTGACTTACCGCGATAGATTATCATGACAATAGATTACCACGATCTCTAGAACTTTCAGAGAGCTGTTTTGAAAGGCAGCGGAAACATTAGTGTTCTAAGGAGTCGAATTGTCTTTTTCTTTTAGCTCTGACGTGAGCTGCTGCAATAAAAGATCGGAGATTGGAGGATGACAGTGGAGACACCCACTCGTACGGACTGTCTCAATCGGAGTTGAAAACCATCACAGATTAGTTGCAAGATAAGGCGCTAGCGCCCTATCTTGCAGGCGTGAGTGCAATATTAAATGTGCACCTCCTCCTCAAGTCAGAGCAGCCTTAAGTCGCCTGGACTTAAGCTGCTCTGACTTGAAGAGGAGGTGCACGTTTAACCTGAGTGATCTCCCATCAACTTAGTCCGCCGCGTTCGGAGCGGTCACCATCTTGCCGTTACCTGAGCGTGCCCGCAGGTTCTATCTCGATTGCCCAGCCTAGCGTACGATCAGCGGGGCGTGACGGGATATCATCGCTCGTGTACTTCTATTGCATGGTCGTTTCGAAAGTTTCTTCCTGCGCATATACTGAGGGGGAAATGGTCACACAAATGCAAAGGGCGCACTTTGTCTCTGTCCGTCCTTTTGCTTGTTAGTATATATGCGCTGCAGGGAACTTTCGTAACGGATTGCTGCCAATTCGCCCAAGCTTCAATGTTAGCATTATACTGAACATCACGGCGACACCGTCTACAAGTATTCCTGTGTATCGAAGTCATAAGATTTCGCGATTTTTTAGATGCGAAGCAACTTATGGCGGGGGCTTTGTCCGTTCCTCCCCCCGCCGTGTGGCGTCCACAACCGCACTGCGCTTCCTCCTCCCCCTCCTCTCCTCATCTCCTCTCGGAATTCGTCCTCTCATCTCCGAACGGCGCGCGTTGACCTCCTCCTCCTCCTCTCCTTGTCTTATCTCCTCTACTCTCGGCATTGCTCCTCTCCTCTCCGAAAGGCGGGCGTTGACTATGGAAACGCTCTTTCTTCGATGAACGCTTTACCAGCTCGCAAGGAACGAGAACGCGCCGTCACCCGCGAGAGATAACGCTGACGCAGGCAGCGTCTGCTAGTGTCAAACCGATGGAAACGCTACACCTAGTCAAACCGATGCAAACGCGGTGTGCACCCCCCGTGCTGCTTCGCATCGCCTAATTGTCCCTTTCAGCGGGAGATGGTGCAATTTTTAAGGACGATAGTCTTTCCTGGCGAAATGGCGAAGGTTTAACCCCTTCCTCAACGACCACCCATCTTGATCTGGTTTCTGCGTTCATACTTCTGAACACAGTCGACAAAAAAGCAAATTATACGCGTATCTGAGGCGCAACATCAATACGTAAGTATTAGATGGTGTGTTCCTTTAGTAGAAAATACATAGATGCGTAATTCTAAAGACCCTAGTGCTTGTTAGGATGCGCTAAAAATGTGACGCTATGCACGAAAAAGCGGACGTTTCGGTAAAACGACACGGTGCTGCCACCTACCAGTAGCTCTGCGTACTACGCAAGCTTCTTGCGTTTCCCGATATGATGGCCAGATGGCATCCATATCTCACGCAGAGTTACTGTATATTTATGCTAGCATAAAGAGTTGCGCGTCTCTTTTCCAAACGCCGCCAGCTGCGAAGCAACCGATCGTTGCAGAGAAGGTGACGTTCAGGCCAACTTTTGCGCTTCTCGGCGCCGCCGCTGCAGTTCGCTGGAGTGGCGCCTTCGCCGCTCAGGTTCAAAGTGAATCCAGCAGAACTTTGCCTGCGTTGGAGCGCGTTCCGAACGTTGATTTCAAGACGCGCATGTTGCGGGACAACTCGAAGTGCTGAGAAAGTGTTATTTTTCAGTTACGTTTTCACAGTGGCTAGAGATTAGTCCTGTATCATTTCTGTCGGAACGCAAAATGACCGGTTGTATATTTATATATTTATGCGTCGCGTGTTAAAAAGAGCAACGCCTTTAATCTGTCTCGTCACTAAGCTGTCGCTGCGTTTCATTTGCTATTAGGCTTCATAGCGGTCTACGAGCGTTGGAAAACTGCCCATGCTCGGTGGGGGATGCCGCCTGCAAAAACTGGGCTTGGCTTCGCCGCATAGCTTTGGTTGCTTGCTGGCCAAGATGGCCGACCTACGCGCAACTCTGCTACCTACGGTAGCATATAGAGTAACTCTAACGCAGCGCTGCTTCCATTTCATCAATGCCAGCCACATGTGGCCGATTCAACATAGACGGGGCGCTGTCTGAGGCATGCAAGGCAAAACATAAATGGCCGTTTGATGATATAGAACACACTCTACAAGACATGCCCTGACAACTCAGGGAAAAGACCGACGAGCAGATTGCGGCGGAGAAGCGCCGGCGTGCCGATGCCCGTGTCTCAAGCGTGCCCAGGACACGTCAGAGCAACGAGCCCAGCGGCTAGCGAAAGATCGTGAATCGAGGCGCGCCCGGAGGCAACAGGAAACAGACGAGGTGCGCGATGCGCGAATTGTCACTGACCGAGAGGCTAAGCGAGCGTACCCGGCGGCTGAACAGACGCCCGAAGCTCGGCCGAACCGCAGATGAACCGGGAGTCATGTAGTACGGCCGGTAGAAGACTATCGTCTTTCGACGACATTTGCAGCGAAGCACGGAGATACGCGGCCAATTTTTTTTTTATCCAAACAGCACCGTAAACATAAAACTACATGGTTAAGCCAGCGCCTCCTCTATTAAAAACTAGAGGAGGAGTTGGTTAGGCAGAGCAACCTGATTGAACGCGAACGCCTGTCTTTCCGTGCGCTTATTCTTTGTCGCATATGTAGAGTTGATCGTACGACGGTCTCGCAAGCACGCCTGCTTCACAAAGAAACAAACTCGAATGCACACGTTAGAAGAGGAGAAAAAGGCCGTCAAGTAACATAAAAATTCTTTAGTTTGCTCGTTCGACTGTTTGCTTGTTTGTTTTGCTAGTGAGTAAGCTTTTGTCTGTTCAGACTTCATTCTGTGTGTCGCAGAAAGGGGTGGCCGCCCCTAAAAGGACAGAGTCGCATTTTCAGGTCACTCACCAACGTATAAATAGATGACCAAGCGGCATTGGGCCACTCTCTTCGTAAGTGCTCCGCAGGCAGCGCGTATGGCATCGCTCCACAAGAGTGAAAGCGACTGAATGGAGTAAAGGGGCTCCTGCATCTCGTTTTTCGTCCCTATCAAGTGACCTCGGGCGGTGGTTTTTAACGTTTAGCCCCGGACCTCGCTTTTACCCCGAGGCTGGCCATTGCGGAAAGGCACAGAAGAACAAGCGCCAGTTTCCTTCCCAAACGTTTCGCTTCTCATCTAAGGGAGGCGCGTGCTCCCTACCCTTGAACGAACACTTCTCTCAATAAAAAACCGATCACTTAATGTTACGCGGGGTCGTTTCAGAAAAGGCCTGTCTGTAGCAAGGGAGGCCCACAGAGTAATGCAAGAAGCATACGACCGTATGGTATTCCTTTCGACTCCATTGGTGCCTTCTTCGACGGCGGGACGTTATGACCGTCGTGAGCACTTCGCCAACGTCCAGTGCGGCCTTCCACTGATGACAATGGCCATTCCCTATACGCTGCCGGGCGGTGCTTATGCGGATTGCATCTTGCGATATAGGCGAGCAGTTAGTTTGATGGTTGGCACAAGAGACCGATTACGACGGCTGGGCATTCACGCAGCTGTAAAGACTCGCCAAAGTGCCGAACTTGTGCAATGAATTCTGAGAATATAGGTATAGTATATAGGCAATACAATTGGCGATGTAAGTAAGGCCGTGGCTTCTCCGCATCTAGAGTGCGGTGTAGGATGGAACATGGAGGTACGTCATAGTTGACGAATTCGTCAGTTTCTCTATTACATGCACAGACGGCCTTTAAGGTGCAGTGCAGCGTCGTCGCTGGAGGTGCATTCTGACCCAGTCTTTGCAGCGACGTTTTCATGGATGCTGTCATGCAACGTACCATCATGAAACACTTCTTTAGTCTTAGATTAATTATCTATGCTATGCCAAGTGCGCAAAAATGAAATGATTTATTGACGCTTTATCGAAAACGATGCTTTATAAAGTGGTGTCAGATATTCAATAACATATGAGAGACAGAACCATCATGAATGACCATTCTGAGGCATTTCTTTCGGCAGTCTTTTGCATTATGCAACAGAGAAAAAATGTTAAACTCGTGTAAATACTATAGGTTTCAAGTAATGTTGAGTTTCTGTAGTCCACGCATGAAGTCTATTTCTTTCTTTTCAACTTCAGACGGTCAACGTAAAGACCGAGACATCATATAACTTCCATCACATTTCTGGCATCGTGCTTCAAATGGATCTATAACGGGATCGTCGTGCGTAAACGTCAGGCTTAGCGTAGTACATACAATTTCCGGAACGAACCCGGAAAGGAAAACAGCGCAGCACTGCGCCGTCTGCAAAAATCCTGAGTGGTGGTCACTGTGCAATAGCAAACATCACACAAAAGCGAATGCAGTCATGGTCATGCAGTAAACGAATGCCTACGAGCAAGCGAAAGATAAAACGCGCACAAACTCATATCCTATTCTGGTCGTCCCGACGGGTAACGACAATATGATAATGTTTCCGAGTTTTCTTTGTCCTTTTTTTTTTTGCTTTTTTCGGTGCATGTTTACCCACATAAAGCCTAGAATACCACGAAGTGTCGTCCATCTTACGATGAAAACAATCGCGACGCACCGGAAAAAAGAAAAAGTTTACAATGTCGGGCGGAAGCTGCGTCGATTTTCTTTACACGTGTCAAAGTTGCATGGTACGTTCTTGTTTTCGCGTGTAGACGTTCTACGCATCCGACACATTTTTGCGCCCGCCCTGCACGAAAGAGCTTTCTTTGTCCTGCGCATTTCCTCGCGCTCATCGCGCCGTCTAGTGACAACGTCATCATCTTGTCCCAACTTGACGAGTTCCGACGTATTCTAATTTGCTGGGGTTATTGAGAATCCACGTTAATAAAAAGAATAATAAAGGAAACTCCAAGGACGCAGCCACAGCTTATTTCGAAATGGTCACGCTTTAAGAGAAAGAAAAGAAAAGAAGGAAAGAAAAAGAGAGCCTCCAATTTACATGCAATACCGTGCCAAAGATAAAGCACAAGCTGAGCGTGATTTAAGGCGATCATGCGTCTTCTGTCATAGAGACTTACAAGCTGCGTCTTACCGGAGTTGAAAAGAGACCAGCTTAAATGTAGAGCCCCTTTGACAGGGGCCTTTTTTATTGGAATTCCCTGAGTCGCCGAATTACTGCGGCGTTTGGCGTTCAATACATAGCTTCTAAATCAACATTTTTCTTGTTCTTTCCAGTCGCTCGAACAACCGTTGAAGACGACGGCGAGAAAATAACAGCAATGAAAGCGAGTTTGTCTTCTCGCGGGTTTCGCGAACTCTTGTCTCAAGATCGCGTCTCGGAGGGGGATTCTTTTCGGCGTCCTTGTCTGAGCATAAAGCTGCGACGCTCGCTTCCTCTTTCACTTCCGGTTAGAGCTCAGCGAACCTTAAACGACGCGGCTGTCTCTCTCACCACTTCCGACGGGCGTGCCGTCAACAGGAACAATAAAGCCTTATCCGAAGAACACTCGGCACACGCAGAAATAACGAACAAGGCCAGGACACGGAAGGAGGGAGCCGCAGCAGCGACGCCAAAAGAAAGGGGATCCGATCCTATTAGATATCTCCAAGTTGGGGACAAAGCAAAATTCACGAGCGATCTATTTTTTGCGCCTCTGCTCGCGGACGCGTATGAAATGCACGCGTGCAAGGTGCAGTGAAAGAGAATGTTGGGTGCGCGAGCCTTGGTTAGAAAGTGTAAGTACTATAGACCTACAAAGTCGAGGTAGCGAAAGTGTCTTTGTTGGCCAAGTACACACGAACAGCGGAGAGAATTCGCGGCATGTTAACGTGTTGTATTAAGTAGCTAGCGCCATCAACAAAGTTTCTGTTGAAGATGCAGACATTTATGCTGGGTAAAAAAACATTAAAATATTAAATGCCACAAATTCTTAGGGCAATCTCGGTGTTTTTATTATTTGCATGCGCGTTAAAGGCGGTGCTGGCACCTCTAATCTTGACGTCATTTATTGAAACACAAAAGTAAACTAGCTCGGTAAACACATAACCTTTCTTTGCATCGATTTGCTCTGGTTGGACCGAAAGCACGGGAAAGCCTATTCTGCACAAAACGACCGAAAGTTGAGTTAGTTAGCAAGGGTTAGCCGTAAAAAGAATTGCTAGGCGGTCAATTATTCGACTTATAATGACTGGTGATACGGCTGCTGTTGAAACAGCTAATAGGCAAGGTTAGCCCGCCTTTATTGTGACTGAACCAACAGCCCTCGTCACTCGTGAACACTCGCCATCTTTGGCAAAAGTCAGCCAACGCGAACAATCATATTGCCATGCTTAGCAGCTGTTAGCCAAAGTTGCCGTCATCTAAAGAATGCTAGCCATCATTCATCAACACTACCTGACGTTTGGCAGTAGTCAATAGCAAGACTGTAATATACACTTGTTTACGGAACGTATGCCAGAAAAAGTCATCACTCAACAACACCAGCCGATATTTCATGATAGTTAGCCAACATGAAGAATTATAGTGAATGCTGCAGAAACATAACTAAAGATCACTCCCATTCGAAGTATGCGGGGTAAATGCGGTAGTCCAATTTCGTCCGAAATCTGCCTCCTGCGTTGTTGCCTAATGTGAGAGGAAGGAACACAGGAAGGCACTGTCCTCAAATGTTTGACGTGCACACACGGACACAAGTTATGGTGTTACAGACAACAAAAACGACGGCAATCTGCGTATATTGCTATGGCTGGTTGTTGCGCCATGGTGGCCTGTGTTATATACGCCAACCTGTGCGCAGTTGCGCCTACGGTTACAGCCGGGGCGCTCACGTCTCGCAGGGGCCAATAGACGACGCAGCGCTCGCGGCTGACGCTAATGACAGAAAAGTGCGCGTTTTGTCCGCCGCGGCATGTCTATGAGAAACGGCCTCGCACTGCGAGCGAGTACATTACCGACTTCACCGACAGGGGCTGCGCAGTATTCAAGCTGACTCCACCGCAGTCGGGCTGCTCGTCGTCGTTCTTCCAGTAAAAATAGCCCTCATTGCCTGGCCCCCTCGCTCGTTTATTCCACGGTCACATCTCCCCCGAGGTTTGGTATACAGTGGGCAACGCCGGCGAACATTTCCATGGTTGTAGACCTATAGTCGCGCAATATTTCCTTTACCGTAGTTATTCGCTGACGCGAGCAATGCTGTCTCCCCTGGTGGTCGTTATGTGTACGCAGAAAAAAAAAAAAGGTCAGTTAAACATTGAGAGACGAGTGTGTTGCCTCGATAAAGTAAGCTCGTTGCTTTATTGCTGCTTATCTTCGGGCAGATCGCTCTTCGGTTTCGAACAGATAGATAGATAGATAGATAGATAGATAGATAGATAGATAGATAGATAGATAGATAGATAGATAGATAGATAGATAGATAGATAGATAGATACTCAAGTTCGCCGAGAAATGTTTCGCATTTAAAATATTGATCAAGCCAAGCTTAACATTTTCCTTAAGCGTTCCTTTGGTGAACTTCAGTGAGAAGGCCGTGGAGGGCTTCATTTAAACACTCCCTACAATATATGCGAGAACTTATTCCTTTTAATGTATTATCAAATGGCTTTCACTCACTGTGAAATCGGCTCCACGCTGCTCCATGCGTGTAATAATAGCGATAATAGCTGGGTTTTCACGTCCCATAGCCAGCATATGATTATAAGAGTCGCCGTAGTGTAGGATTCCGGAAATTTCCACCACCTGGGGTTCTTTAACGTGCACTGACATCGCACAGTGCACGGGACTCGACATTTCACCTCCATCGAAAGGCAGCAGCCGCGGCCGAGATCCGCCCCCGCGACCTTGGGGTCAGCAGCCGAATGCCATAGGCACTATACAACCGTGGCGGGGCTGCATGCTTGTGTGAGCCTAAAGCTTAGCAGAGCCATGAGCTGGGTTATAGTTGGTGGTTATTGATTTATGATCTCTTCATGACCTTCGTGCTAAGGGACGGAGACTGCGCAGGCTATCACATGGCTGTGACAGCCTGCGCAGGCTGTCACGTGGTCACTGTCAACGTATCCGTCTCGTACTTTCGCTATAACAACGGTTATTTGTTTGAGTCGATAAAAAAAGAAATAGAAAAGAAAACATAGGGACGAAAGTAATTTTATAAGCAGATGTCCAAAACACCGGAATGAGATTTGTGCGAAAGAAACTACCAAAATCTGCATCCGTCTACGGAGCGAAGGCAAACCTTTGTGTCCGTATTCACAAAAACGACCTGCTATAAAAATGTTCGCAAAGAAACATTTTCAGCCAATCCTCACACTGGACGTATCATTAGAGAAGCCGGCCCACCTATACCAATAAGTATTTAAGAAAGAGAGATTTTGTGAGTGCAGAGCGTGAAGGCAAAAGTGCGGAACGCTGTAGCGCCGTCGAGACCCATTCGCTCCTCCTAGCAGAACATTAATTAAAATTGGCACCGTTTCTTAAAATTCTGCAATGATTGGAGCTTCTTCGTAACCGACTTATGTCTTCTCCTACATTAAAATCGCGATCGGAGATGTCATTTGTGCAAGTTTCAATAATGTCGTGGTTTTCTATTTCCCTGGTGGATTTCACTTTGATAAATTCAATCTTGCTCCTGCACCATGGCGGAGGGGTTGAGTGGTAAGGTGGCCCGAAAAACGCCGGTAGCTCAGAAGCGTTAATTAATTAATTAATTAATAGTTACCCACTGTGACTTTCAATCGGCGAAGAATTATAGAGGGGAGCAGGTTACAAGATATTAAATCTACAAAACAACTAAACAAAACGTGCTATATATACATGAAACAAGACTAAAGCAAATAACATCTCTACTCGTTGAAACACTAATAAACTTATACGTAAGAAATATAAAATAAAATAAATGAAGAAAGTGATTGTGGTAAAATTATGCAGTACCTCCTACCGGCAAAATATAAACGAAATATTTCCTCAGTGGACGCCAGCGCCGACGTCGACGGCATCCCTTTCACGCTGCGGAATTATACAATGATCTTCCGCAAACTGAGTTGAACAAAACACGTAGCTGAACTTTCTCGGCTGCTGCAAAATAATGTACTCGCTCAATCCCGATGACTTTTCACCGTTTTGGTGCAAAATGACTACGCGCAGTTTTGCTGGCGCTGGTTCAATGTATTTCTAATGGCGGCTACGCGCAATAATGCCCGCGCACTTCAATGCAAGTGCAGGTCAGAACTTCAGATGTGCATACGGAGCACCCCCCCCCCACCCCCCATTTTTTTTTTCAAGTGAGCCTAACTAATTTAGTGCGATGCTGTCTTAAATCACCCCGCAGTTTCCACTTACCGAAACGTTCGATCCATCGACATCCCTTGTTCCCCGTTGTTTTAACGATCTGTTCATCCACATTTCCTACACAATTAATAAATTACAACGAGACTTACAAGCAAGAAATCTCGCAGTAAACATGTTTAGGATAGTTGATTAAAATACTAACCGCTGTACGGAAACAGTACATTGGTGCATATCCAAAATCAAAATAGTTAAGCCCTTGTATAGTGTGCTATGGGAAAGAGCAAAAAAAAAAAAGGAACATGAACGTGTTTGTAGCAAGATATCTTGCAAGAAAGACTGCCGTAGTTAGAGTTATATTTATCTCCTGACAACCACCACCGCAGGAAATCATTACTCAGAGGTATCCAATTATACTGCACCAGCACAACAAAGCTTATGTCTGCAAGTTTCCCAATCTCATCATCCATCTATCTCCGCTGCAACCCTGAACAGCGTTTTCTTGCCATTCTTATCGATCCTGTTTTTCTACCAGACCACTGGTTATCAGTGCAGCACGCCCCTAACACAGCCTGACCAATTTCACTTTTTCCCGGTTATCGCGTTCCAGAGTTTCCTGAGTAACCCACGAACGACACAATGCACGAAGTCAATGCAAAAGAAAAAAATAACGCTGGAGGCAATGGTCGACGTCTAACTTGTGTCTGCTTTCTCGCTTTAGTCTCATTACTTTCTACTGACGTTGCTTATTTTGTGCACTGACTCTACGGGTTCCCCTGTCGAGGGAGCAGAAAAACAATTGATGTACCGCCATCTTATTAAGGGCTCGGATGCAGCATTATGTCTTCGCTGTTGTATACTTAAGCAGATTAGCAAGCGCAGCAGGAAACTTCTCCGCGGGCATTTCGGTTTCGATGAATCAAGTACTCTAGAAGTGGCAGTGTGGCCCGAGTTGCACTGTCAGTTGAATACGGTATACCAGTTACTTACCCCTCGATTTAACGACACGCCCATTGCACAAAGTCGGACGTTGTAGTGTAACATGGCCCCTATTTATCGGTGATTGGTAAGGTCACTTTCTTCCGCATGTACTGCGTCTTTCGCAGTTTAAGTGCGGTAATTCGTTCGCGTTATGAAGGTCATTGTGGTGCATGGTGAGGCCGTGTTTAGTTTTGATACACGAACGATTATCATAGCCCTTCGCAATGTTAGGTCAGTCGTCGTCGACACGTAGTCATCTCCGTTTTATTTCACCTGCCGCTCGTGTTACCGTTGTCGTATATGGGCCGGCTACCACTTTTAGGGGCGAAGCTCCTTAAAGCGGCACCCGTTCGTTCCTCGTCGTAGTCGTAGTGCGTAACCAGTCTTACGCTTTGACCTCCAAGGTGGTGCCGGTGGGAGATTTCTCCTGTGCGTCGTTGAACAATAAAAAATTTGCAGCGTGCGCGTTAACTAAAAGCCGAATTCTTCTGCCTCAAATTCCCCATTAGCAGCCATTGGCAAGTTCCAGTAGGAAACGTTAGTAGAAGTAGAAGTGTAAGTGCTAGCTAAAAGCCGACTTCTTCTGTCTCTCATTCCCATTAGCAGCCATTGTTTACCTCCAAGGTAGTGCCTGGTGAGATTTCTCCTGTGCGTGATTAAACAATAAAAATTTTGTTCAAAACGCCGTTGATTGATGAAATAAAGCAACGAAAGACGCCAGATGTTTTCTAAAAGCAAAACGAAAAGACGCCAGATGTTTCTAAAGCAAAACGAAAAGACGCCAGCTGCTTAACGAAAGACGCCAGGTGTTTTCTAAAGCAATGGTTTTATATTCAAAACCATATCGCGATACAGGTTTGTCAATCGTTTCACGTCAATTTTATCGGGCGAATTAACGGAAGAAATTTCACGGTTTAACCGATGATTACTTCCAGGAGCTTCGCCCAATCTCATCATCATTCACCTCGTGGATCTGCCGTCAATTTTTTGTTGGCGACATCAGCTACAGGGACGCGCAAACCGCGTTAGCGCATCTTCATTGGCGTCGGCACTGTTGAGTGGTCACAGTACACTGCGCATGCGTGGTACGTGCGCAGGTTCATAATGTTATATAGGCGTAGAGTGCGTTTGGATGCAAAAATTAAGATTCGAAGGAGTTGAACCATTATCCACAAGCGCAGTTGCGTTGTTGGCGATTGCAAAGCAATGCCACGACCAATTTTTTTCTTACTGAGCAGTTTCGATTCTGCACACGCGTTCCAGGATATATGCCGAAGGGCTGTGACTGGGCGGTCGTATAATTACAGGTTCTCTCACTTCCATTATATGAGCGATCGGCTCAGCTGTTATCTGTATTAGTTTCTAAGTGTAGTAAGAGCTCAGCTACGCTGTGTGTTAACTGTTCTTAAAGATCAACGATTGAAACGGGGAAAACGTGTTGATGTGATGAACTGATGCGCCGCACACACGGGTATCATATTGCTCAATAGGAAACAGCAATGATTAGACAAAAAAAAATCACCACAGCAATGGCGTCTTCTCTGACAAGAATAAGAATTTGCTAAATATTCCCGATTGGCCATGTGCACAATGCGCGTCAGCCTATTGGCGCATCTTCATTGAAACTACGGTTAATAACTCGATGAAAGGCTCGAGCTGTTAAAAAAAGCAAATAAAGAAAAACAACAAGCGCAGATGTTCGGCCTGTTTAACTCAGAATAATGTGTAAATAATCAAATATCTTGTACCTGTTAGTCACACTAACACATGAAACCAACCACATCTGTTTCTTTTCTTTCTTTCCTTTTTTTCGCACGTTGCTCCCCTCTCCTCCTCTTTTTCTGAGGTTGGAAGAGAGGAAACAAAGGGTATATCAGCAAGACGCCCGGGAAGGCAGTTGTTGACCTGACGAGGACAAGTCCACTTGTCGAAATGCAAGCTCTAGCGTTGTTCAACGTTTTCAACAAAACATTCGTCAGCTCTAGCTCCCAGTTTCCCCTCAGCTCCCGCTGTATTTCGTATAGCCCCTATTAAAGGGTCCCTGAAATGCTTTTTTGACATTGCGTCACTGATTAGACAACACAAGTGTGATATCATTCACGACATAAATAAAGCGAACCACCATGCGCTAAGGCAGCTATGGGCTTATTTCTGCGCCTTCCTCCTTACCACTGCTGTTTCTCCTCAACTAGATGAGCTGCGGAGTGCGCGCTAGCGACGACTGCGCCTCCCGCATCAGCCGCTCTGATAAGCCCTCCGTAGCGACATAGCGCCGCGATATCTTTACTGAGGTCGCCAGCCTCGGCAGTGCTAGCCTCTCTAACAGAGCGCCGGCGACTCGTGTGTACGCCGCCAGATGCCGCGACGATACCGTTGGCTGAAACGAAGGAGCACGTTGTTCGCAGTTAGGTTGGGAAAATTACGTGCACGTCACTGGTTAGGGTCCAATCAGCAGCCTCCCATCCATCATTCGATAGGCGTGGGGGTTGAAGACGCATTTTGGCAAGCCGCTGCGATCTTCTGCGATGCGCGTGTTCAAAACCCTATTGTAAATTACACACTTTACGCAGAGCGCTGAAATCTGTCCTGTAATGGTCCTAACGACTCGCTCTACCTGATCACCACGTTTGCACAAAATCGTCAAAACCATTTCAGGGTCCCTTTAAGGACATTTTCCCTCCCATATCCAGCTGAGACACGCTTGCACTCTACATGACACTCGTGTCGTGCTCATTTTCAATCTTCGCTTATTTAGTCCACGCAGCAGCTCTCTGTCCAAGAGAAATATTTACTCCAAGCACGCTGCCAATCTCACAGATATCCACCTGTTCAGGAGCAGGTTTCTATAAGTACTAACTTCCTTATAAAGTGATGGTACTATGAGACGCGTTCCTGATATATTTCTGGCGTAACAGCATTGCAGCTGTGTCTCAATACAACACTGCGCTATACTAATGCTCATGCCGGATATGCACACTCTAAGCTATCTGCTTCGTTTTGTAGAGCTAGACAGCAAGCTTTTGGGCCAAAATTATGCATTGTGAGGTTAAAGCAATGTGCTTTAGAAGAATGAAAGAAGAGGATGAATAAGGCAGTCATAAGCCCTACGTCGAACATGAAATTTGTGGTCATGTGTAAGGCGTGCTTCCAACGACCCTCGAAGCTTTCGTGATTGAAACAAGGAGTCGTCCGGCGGCGACTAGCATGTTTTATTATTATTACTTTTTTTAATTTTTGATTGCAGAAAGGGTCACGAACTTTCCCGCTTCACTGTGTGCAAGGCTACGGCACCCCGGGCGGAATTCGAGGTCAGTGGTTGAGTAGATGCATGGAAGACAACTTCGGCAGGAAGCTTTGAGGAACACTGTAAATAGAGAGGGGGGTTTCAGAAAAGAAGAAGAAGAAGAAAAGAAAAGAATGCGGAGTCAGAATATGAGTGAAAGAGAACTTAACCAAGATGCAACGCTTAATTGTTCTGCTCTGCTGTATGGCAAAAAAAAAAGAGGAAGTATAGATGGAGAGGGAAAGACTTACGAAACACTGAAAGTAGAAACTGTGAGCACGTTCGCATAACAAAATAATCTTTATGGAAGGTACACTGAACAGTCATGTATTGGACATTTTGTGAACGTTACAAAAGATATAACTGTTGCAATAGAATCAAAGACATCTCTTTAGTTTCTGATGTTATCTGAAGAACGTGGTCGTTTCATTTCCGCTGAGAAACATGCGGCCACGAGTGCGGGTTACAAACGGCTTCGTTGTCAGTCCCATTCGGAAACGTGGAAATATGAAATGATGAACGCGCAGAAAGACCGGAAGCGCAGGGTAGCAATTTTTCCTACAAGGCTTGCAACAACTGCCTGCTTTATAGTAGCACACAAAAGCAGGCACAGAAGCACAGGTGTGCACAACCACAACAAAGAAGTACAACCTATACTGAAGGCAACACGCATCAATTTATTATTCAACCAAATTAACAACGCAATTTAACGTACCAAACAGTGACAAAAGACATTTTCTCCAGCTCTGTTTACTTGAATTTTAGCTGGCTGAAACTGGTCTTAACCGCTTTCTAAAAATTTAAAGCGCCATTTACATATTAAGGTAATGCGATTCTTATGTATATCTATTTCTGAATGCACACTTTCGGAGCGTAGCTGACCTCAATCAACACCTTTTCTCGTTACTTATATTGCAGAGCTCGACAGGCTCACCGACACACACACACACACACACACACACACACACACACACACACACACACACACACACACACACACACGCACACACACTATATATATATATATATATATATATATATATATATATATATATATATATATATATATATATATATATATATATATATATATATATACACACCCAGAGGCCCTGCACATTGAAGGAGGCACTGAAGAACCTTCCGCATTCACTTCTGACAATCCGCGCCAACACGCGTGTGCGGCGAAACAATACGTACAACAGTCGCACGAGGAAGCATTACCGCAAAGTGTACACAGTTCGGCAGCGTGTAACCACTGGTGCCGTGAGAGGAAGTGTTTTTTTCGCCGAAGACACCGTTCAGCCGTTCTATTTTACGACCTGGTGAGCCCATTGCCGAAGCCTTACTGCGAACAAGAACTCACGACGAGCGGAGAGATTCCCAGTTCCAGGAGCGAAAGCCAGAAACGGAGCTCGCGTGGAAGTAATCGGAAGTTATGGAGGCACGCCTGAAAGCGCTGCGGCGCGATGTCGTGTGCCTTTTGTTTGCCATCGTTCCCTTGCTTCCCGCTTATTTCCGCCAGCTTCATTCATTCTTTATTCAGTATAGCTTTTCTCTCATATACGCTTATGCGGAAGGCGCATTTCTGCGTCCTTTATTGACCACGTGTCATTCTTACCCTTCGTTTCCACAAAGCGTTTCGCCGCGTGTGAGTCAATCGTCTTTTATTCGATGACAATAAAGACGCCAATAATAACTGAGGAGTTTGCGGTTTTTGACGAAAAATGTTCCCTTTTTTATTCTTCTCTGGTCTCTCGTTGTATTTGAGGTAAGTGCGTTGCGTGCATAGTTTCCCTGATCAATACTACAATTCACCGTCGATAACATGCATCCCGCGTTCTTTTCTTGCTTTTTGTTTTTTTTTTTTTTGGAACCAGACTCGCACTTGCGGTTGATGACATATAATTACGATTGTTGTAAGCTCCTGTTCCCAAAACGCCGATTCAATTACGGGGCACATCAAGGCTGCCAAAATTTGGATCTCTTGGGCTTCTTTGTAACTTGCGCTCGCAAAGCACTGTGCATGGGCTTCTATCATTTCGCCTCCGTCAAAAATGCGACCGCCACCGAAAGGATTGAACCCGTGCTTGAAGGTCAGAAATGTCGCAGTAATGTGCAGTGTGACATGTGCTGGCGTTGAGTTAATATTAGAATTTTGGACAACCATAAAACCTCCCATACCATATATGACTGGTATTCACAGCAGTTATTGTGTAGATTCGTTGTTCTTAAATTCCGAGATACCGAATAATTACAGGAAATAGGCATCAACGTAAAGTTCACGTCATGGAATACCTGATGTCAACTTGAGTCAAACTAGATCGACAATGAAAGCAGTGAGCCTCGGGCGATTTAATTTGATTGATGCGCAATAATCCATTTAATAAACTTGCCCCAAAGTGAGACTCATAAAATGTTATTTTCTACAATCAGTTATATTACAACGCGTACGGAACAGTGGTTTTTAACTCGAGTGAAAAAGAAAAAAGAAAATACCACTGCATTCACACTGTTTAAACCATATTAACGTTTTCATGCCATATATATTTTCATCTAGAGAATCTCTAATCTTCTGATACCCACGAAACAATGTACAGAATCGGGAAGCAATCTTTATGAAGACGTTATTCAAATACAGCACTCTACCAGCGCGTATAATTTTCACTAAAATGTATTCTTTGGCACGTCCACTGTGTTATCTATTTGATGAAACCAAATTCTGACAGTGTGTTTCCGCACAATTCGACGCACGGACCCATCGTTTTAAACCAGTCATAATTGAGGCGTCGTGGAGTGCGCTCGCAATTTTTCAAGTTAATCAGTTCTCAGTCCAAAAGCCGTTGCGATAAGAAGCTATTTGCGCCATAGAGAGAACCGTTCAGCGTACGTTGTGGACTATTTCATGTTTCTTTCTACGTAGTTTGACCTGTAGTTTCACATTGTTAAGATGTATCGTTACACGAAAAGAGCCTCACCTTTTGTGATTTCAGCAGTACTTGAGCAAACAGTGGCGCGGATCAGGTCTTCCACAAGGCCACCTTTATCGGGGACATGACAATTCCTTTGCCGTCCAGAAGCCGGCGGGAATAAACGTTGCCAGCATCCTCCGCTCCCGACCGGCTGGCTGGCTTTTCGGCCTCCGTAGGTGCACTATTGCTGAAATGTAGAAGTAACACTTACCACTTGTCATTTCTTGTTGTCGTCGTTACTCTTGTTGTTTCTATTGTTGTCAGACTTTTGTTGCACCAGGTATGGTATCCTTATAGTCTACTTGTGGATTTCATTGAAGTGATGGGACCTTCAGGCGAGTACATTGATTGATAAACGTATATAACATGTCTCTATAGCATTAAGAGGTCCTGAGACGTGGTGTTGAACGCTGAAAGGAACATATGTGCCCGAAGAAAAATCGCTGTCACCAGCAATGACAGTGATGCCTTCCAATTCATAAAAAAAGCTGCCCGTGGGATTATCTGGGTGGTTTTAGAGGTCTCCGGCTTCTAGAACAGAATGTTCTTATTTAATAGCAACTTCGGTTTCCTTCATATAACAAAATTTAGGCGTACTAGTTGCACAGGGTACCTGACTAGGCTCCCGATCTTCAGTCGTTACTTCGTTTATGGCTTTGTTAGCCTGTTCTTCCTTTACGATTGGTGGCTTTCCGGTAAACTTTAGAAACGGTTTCGTTTAATTTGTATGTTCGTAAGGTAGACAGCCGTCGCCATCCGCTTTCTGGTTAGCAGCTCTGCTAACCTCTCCGGTTGTTTCGAGGCGTTATCGTTCCATCTTCCTTACTGGGCACTCATCACTTAACAAACCAGCGAGCAAAAAAGCAAACAAGCAAGCAAACAAACACACAAGCAAACAAATAAACAAACAAGCATAAAACCAATTGAAAAACTTTCATTGGAAAGCAAATATTTAACCAGGGCAGGTTTGTAGCGTACAACAGTCAAACGATAAATAGCGGAAATTTTACTACTCATCACAACCTCAACAACGACGTGGTTTAGGGGAGGGGAATTGGGGCTGCAGCTTCCTGCCTTGCCATCTAGAATATTGCGTTTTGTTCTTTCGGGCGCTTGCACTTACTGTAATGCCTCAAAACATAAATCAAGAGAATCAAGCTATAAAATTCACTTGCTTAAATATACACCTTGATACAAGAAAAGCAATAGAAAAATATATGTGTACGCAAATCCAGCGCCCGTGATGGAATCTCTAGCTGCATGGGTTATTGGGAGTACAACGCGAGAGCATGGTTTTTCGGCACAAACCTTCAGTTGCACTGTTGGAGACAGGGATCCAGTGATAACCCTGGTCTCATGATAGCACGTATCCAACCCGCTGTCACCACTCGATTTACTACGGAGGACGGTTGCCACAGCAGCGATGTCCGCTTGACCTAGTCCGCAACCAAATAGAGTAGAGGAACGATTACAAATAGACTTAGAGAACAATTACAGTGTGTGTGTGTGTGTGTGTGTGTGTGTGTGTGTGTGTGTGTGTGTGTGTGTGTGTGTGTGTGTGTGTGTGTGTGTGTGTGTGTGTGTGTGTGTGTGTGTGTGTGTGTGTGTGTGTGTGTGTGTGTGTGTGTGTGTGTGTGTGTTTGCGATCGCAGCAACTTCCCGGGATTAAAAATTATAACGCACTGAAAACTTGTCCCTTTCGCGAAGAACTGCTAAAGGCCGCGAGATAAGTACGCGATAGCTTCGGTTTGCCATCGTGCGTACGACGAATGCAGCAAAAGGAAAAGGTGATGTGCAAGTTCAACAGAACAAAAACTGCGCTTGGCGCTAGCGATCGGGAGATGTTCAGTGCCATTCACTACTAAAATGGACAGGTGAGTGTATAGCGCGTGGGTTAAGCTTGTCTCTCTCACTGTCTGTTTATTTTTATTACTATTTTTTTGAAGCCTATAATCACTAGGCTTCCCATGTGACTGCTGTTACTGGGTGCCAGTGGCTGTTCTCTGCACAATAAGTCTGCTTCAGCAAACACCTATAGCTAGAGCGGTGGAAAATTGCTCCCTTCTGCTGCACCTTTAACACGGCTACTGCGTGCGTGTTCCGCGGGAGCCCTGTTTAGAACGCTCCACTAACGAGAACAGTCATTTGTGCTTCCACAAGAAGATTTGCATCACTTGAATTGCGCAGCAAAGTTTATTTATACACATTTTTTTTTTTTGTTTCCGTAGTGTTCGTGTCTCCGTGTGGCCTCTGGAACAGTTCTCACAATACATATATATATATTTTTTTGCTTTGGTTTCATGTACTTCGATAGTTTTTAGCACATCAGGCACTAACGGAAGGAGTAACCCTGTTGGTCTATATATAGACGTGCCAACGTTACGCTGAACACACACACACACACGCACGCACGCACGCACAAGGAAGCAAATTACAGTACCCTTTTAGCAGTGAACTGCCCCGTACCGCGGCGTCAGCGCTCAGTGTTTCCGTTGTGGGCCGTCGTGTAGCTCATCAATAACGGAGCTGGCGGAGCTGGTAACAATGCCAGGTCTGAGTGCTGGCATTCTTGCGAATGAACTCCAACAGCAAGGAACGGCGGCTCTCCCACCACGATTTTTTTTGTCTGCCTGCTCCCATTAGAGCTCGCACTAGCAATAACTTTATAGCAACGTGAAATAAGTGATCCTAGGGTTATATCACATGATCCTGCATGCTGCGTGTGTGGTACCCTAAGCTCACTTTTTCGTTTGTCGCAACCAGGAGACCAGCTATTCCACAATCATACACATGGGAATTGCTCGTAATTAGCGGTAGGAAACGGTAATGTTACTAGGTTTATTTATTTATTTATTTATTTATTTATTTATTATTTATTTATTTATTATTTATTTATTTATTTATTTATTTATTCCAGTGAGTGCTAGGTGGTGTTGTCACAAGCCGCAAGAATACATACTTGTCATATCACATTCTTATGAATCTGTAGTTCCTGGAGTATGAACTCCTCGTGAGGTTTTTCTGTTTATATCCGTGTTCCGCTCATATGAAATATGGGATCATGAATTCACGTCCGAAAGTGTGTGCCACATTCGCGTGATAATCTAAAGACACTTACTCGACATTCCGCATTTGCTCGTGATGAGGTCGGGTGACTGGTAGACCATGTCGCCAGAACCACACTCGCAGAAAGTTTTCTGCGGCGAAGCCCTATACACAAGTACATTATTAAAAAAAGAATGAGGAGTTGGTCGGCATTCGTCAAAGTGTGGTTAATTTATTTAACTTCATTTCGATCATCAACACCTTAACGGGTTCATAGGTTAAATCAAAATGTTTCTTTTTCTCTCTCTCTCTTTCGGTTATGTTTGGGTATTTGTGGGTGAGCTGCAAGGGGTGTCATTGCTGTCGTTCATCAATAATAGTGAAAGCAGATACACGAGGCATTCAGTGTATATCTAAAAAAATATTTACACCAGCAGTCACTCTGTACTTTCTGGCACCGCATTATCTCAATGCCCAGCGAACAGACTTGATCAAAGATCAAAGCATCGAAGGCGCACCACTATAAGATCGCCCTTAGATAGTTGCGGTAAGAGTGTATAGCTTAGTTCTCAGGCCAAGCAAAAATGAGGTTTATGCCATACTGGATGTGTAATACCTGGCTCCACGGCATTACTAAAATGTTATGGTACAACACCACGAAGTCCACGGAAGTGATCCGATTTGTAGGTCCCCCCAATCGTACTTATATTGAGCATGTGCTTTCGATGATAGTTCAACAGTACCATTCTTCTGTGTGAATATAACCCTGTTCGCTTTTTTTTTTTTTTGCATGTAACTTCGAAAGTCGAGTTTAATGCTTCATTTCTACTATGAATACAGATAGCATTATTCCTACCTGCTTTTTGTATTCTTTCGCAGGAATATTTTTTATGGACTTAATATAGTCCTCCTTGTTAGTGGCGCGTGCGTTCACGTAATCAGGGGCGATCTATATTCTTACTTTCGTAAAGCTGTCTAGCAAGAGCAAGACCTGCATCCCCATCCATCTACAAAGAAAACAGGAAAGCAACTCGATGGCTACAGTGGAATGGTATGCAAGCTTTAAATCGTAGAATGCATATACACGGATGACTGAAATTATACAATCATTTATCAGGGTCATATTAACACGGTTCAAGCAAACTCATTTCTGAGAGAGGCGCAGAGACGGGACGTTTGACTACGGCGTATAAGAGAAACTTCCGGCTTCCGAATTGCGCCAAACAAACGCGTAATACCCAGAAATTCGTGCAACTTACTTTTGAAGCTGGATGGTCTCCTTCATGCCAGCTAGAGAAAAGGAGCGAAAGAAAGTATGGCTCAGCTTAGGGCCTTGCAGATGGCCGAAGACGTCGCCAGAGCCCAAAGGCTCGTGGGCGACGCCTAGGCGTGGTATATCCCACCATTATAACTTGCCGGACACAAATTACGGTTGCTTCGCTCTCTCTTACGCTTTTTTGCGTATTTCAAGTGCTTATTGCAGTAAACTGGAATATTGTCCCGACATCTGTGAATGCGTCCTCGCGCTCCCTTGCGACGCCTTTCATTAGCTAAAAGCGTGTGGCGTTGGGCAATATCGCATAGCAGAAAGTGCGCCATATCATCGGCAAAACGGCAAAGCGTCGCACTTCTTTCCGCCCTGTTTCATGCAGATCCGTGCTGCTGCCCGCCATTCAACGATTATCGCTAGGTTGTTTAAGAAAAAAGAATTTCCAGAATAGTCAGATAGGGAAAAAAAGAAGTTAAATTTACGGTTCCCGAGTTTCGGCTGCGAATGTGTAAAACGATAACGTTTGCTAACAACTGCAACCAGCTAAGCGCGTAATTAAGACAAATTGGCGACTCACCATCGAGAAAACCGAGTCGCTTTAAAAACGACAAGCAAACAGATCATTACCACTGAACAGCGTACTAAGCTCGCTTAAAGAGAAAAAAAAAGCGCGACCTCGTCATTTTTTTTTTTGGCTTTTGCTTTGTTTTTTAAGCGAAGAAGCTTTAACTTACGGATTAGAAGCTTCATTTTTCCTTAATTGTCGTTTTTTAAGTTTTCAGGGCAATTAGACTCCTACGCCAGAAGTTTTTTACGTGCAGCAAAGCAGGAAAGCGGGAGCGGTTACAGCCGCATAGGACAAAAAAATAAAGCGCAATAAAGAACAGCGGGTGGGAAAAACGATATTTCTTTTGGTTTTTCATTTTATGGCGTAGCCGTCTGTGCGTACCTTTGCGCTTTCGCCGGTGCTTCCGATACCTTGCGACGGTGAGGCAAATTGTGGCGCAAGCAAGGGCCACAACCACCGTTCCGAGAAAGCCTAGGACGTGGCCTGGCAGGCTGGTTGCGTTGCCATCTGCACATCAGCGAAAATCTGAAGTTACGCCAGTGTAGTTAATTCCCAGCCACAAATTTACTCAATAAGTACCGCAGCAATCTTTTATCGTTTTATTTATTTCTCGCGTCTTCGCTTCCCTATTGTATACAAATCATATTATGCTAAACATATTCCTATAAAGATTTAGCTGCTTGTCTATAGCCTGCAGTGCAGAACTTCAACACGCGTAATTCTTCATTTATTTCCATTAATTCAATCATTCACTGCCAGTGTACGCCAAACAAGGAAGAAAGCAAAAACAAGAATTTATTATACCTTCGCTGGCTCAATCAATCAATCAATCAATCAATCAATCAATCAATCAATCAATCAAGCCGTGATTATTGCTGCAGTCTCTGTTTTCTCTATCATTGTTTTCGAAAATGCATCAGAAAACGTACATTTCAAGAAAACGCACATTCATTCATTCATTCATTCATTCATTCATTCATTCATTCATTTTGCCATAGCGTATGTATATATGGTGGCATTCGATCTCCAGGTGTATATGACCTGGTCGGCTCAATGTCTCAACCGACAATTTTCTCAGCGGGATTAAATTTATCGCCCTAGTAAGCTACTGTTGTCTAAAACACTTCGGGAACCGTACGCGCTGCACATTTCTTCATTTATACTTAATGCAGTAAACGTATCGGTCCGTTTGCTATAACTTTTTCTAGTTGTCCTTTTGCACGTTTATGCGAATGCCTGCACCGCTGCAACTAACTAACTAACTCTCAATAACTAACTAACTAACTAACTAACTAACTAACTAACTAAATAACTAACTAACTAAATAAATAAATAAATAAATACTGTTACGTAGACCGCACTCACCGACAGTTGCCGCAGGCTCGGAATCGTGCAGCAGTCGTCGGCCCGCAGAGAACCGAACCTCGACGACGCCGCTACGGCCATGAGAGTTTATGGCGTAGACGCGTACGAGGTAACTCTTCCCGGCTGTAGCCCCGCAAAGTCAAACTCTGGCCACCGGGTGGCGCTCGCATTCGTCAGCGGCAGCAGCAGGGTAGGCGACGCGGCTGCTCCGGCGAGCAGCTCGGCCAAGAAAGTCACTGGCAAACCACCCGTGGGACCTGGACGACACCTTACCGCTACGCTGTCGTGGCTTTTCCTGGCAACGGTGCAGTTGTGAGGGTCGCCAGGCGGCGCTGAGAAGCGAGGAAAGTTTAGGGGAAAAAAAAAAGGTGTATTGCAATATGATCTAGTGGCACCTATGTTATCATTGTCAGCGCTTGCATTGTTCGAAAGAAAAAAAAACTATGCGAATGTATCAAAGCTTACAAAAAACTTAGTTCACTCAACGATGTTAAGGCGGGGTGGGTACAGTAAGACAACATACCAGCGTAACAAGACAGGCATTAAAGATAAAATGCGAGGCCGCGCTGGACTTCAGCTGCATCTGTCGTCTGAGTTGAACTCTATCGTGGTCCCGCCTTCAGTCTTTAATCCCTGTCTTGTTACGCCAGTAATCGCGTCTTACTAAGCATCCACGAAGGCCTGTCCTAGTGATTGCCAGTGTCATCATAGGATCAACCAATCTAAAGTCTGCGGTCTTTAGTCATCTCGGGCTAAAGACCGCAGTATTCGCTCCCTTTTTAGTTTTAATTAGGCAACTCTCTTACGAGACAGTCTGCCGATAGCTTCTATCTCCGTAGTTTCCTTTTTTTCCTTTTTTTTGCTTTTAACTCAATAATATAAGTCCAATTTCGCTCTCTGCAAGGCACTACTGTACGCATACTTCTCAACGTTCGTCCATTACACGTACAACCCACCATTCGTTCCGTGGTCCTCAAGCTCTTTATTTTTTTGTCTACCACTATTGCTCATCGACTGAAAGAACTTACTGAACGCTGGAAGAGCTTTCTCGATTATTGGTACACTGGAAGAATTTGCTGAACGAAACCTATGGTAAGGCGGTAGCCAAGATGAAGACGACGACGACGATGACGACGACGACGACGACGATGATGATGATGATGATGATGATGATGCCAAGCTCGGTGAACCTACCGGGAGGCACGATGCGGAAGACGCATGGTTCCCGCTGCTTGCCCACGTTGTTCGATGCCCAGCACAGGAGTAGACCGTACTCGAGCTCCCTGCTGGCGACAGCGCGCGCAAGGGCCCGCGTCCCGTTCACCGCAAGGCTGTTGATGCGGCCTGCCCGCTTGGTGGTGTTGGCCAGCCACTCGAAGTGCAGCTCGTCGCTAGGGTTGGCACGTACCTCGCAGGCGACGCGGAGCTCGGGAGACGCCGCGTACTCCTCCCTCTGACCCTCGGCACACTCGGGAGCGACTGCACTCGCAAAATGCGCGAAGAAGAACGAGAGACACCAGTAAACAAAGGAGACGCATAAGGCATCTCGAGGTACTTCTCACGCAACTGTACACGCGAGATCATAAGCATAAGCGTGTTAAATAGAAACCATGCACTAAGGGGACACTTTAGAATAATATATTGCACAGAAAACGTACGCCACTATTGTCGTACCCGGACCGGTATCGTACATTCAACAAGTATTCATTCCTTAAGTATACACTGTAGCTTGAAGTTATTATATTATTCATCAATAATTCCCTAACAATACAGCATCCTATTGTAAGAGAGTAAAACTTAGTATATGCATGCAGCAGTGATTAGCAACACCCAGAAGACGATAACAACGAAAAAAAAAACGAAAAGCGGTTACACACTTTCCACGTAATTTAACTTATTTTCCAAAAGAAAAAAAATCCAAACCTAGTTCCCGCCGCGTTCACTTTCCCATGAAGGCAATCTTTTCGGCTCCAATGAGCTCCCTAGTAAGAAGGCAGGGGGAGGTCTTCCTGTCTTTTATAAGGTCTTCACGCTTCTTAAACAAAGGAAGTGTGTATCATCTAGCGTTGCAGCGAGCTGAGAACTATGTATCGTCCTTTATGTCGTGTCTTAGAGTCTATCAATCATGCACGGCTTCGAGGATACAGCAATTACTTGCAAAGGAGCGCGAACTCCTTGGGCGTACAAAATGACCGCGTTACGCGTCAGATTATCGGTCGCCGAAGAGATAGCTCTCTCGGGAAATGAACGCTTCCTTCCCTTTGTCCCTGCCGAGCAGCCGTTACGCGTGTCGATCCAGGATGTATTAGTTTACTTTTCGGGACTGGTGTCCTTCAAGATATCAGAGAGAGAGAGAGAGAGAGAGAGAAAGAGCGACGGTTCCCCCTTGGCGTGACTGCCTTCTCCCTCTCTCCATTCCTTGCTTTTGTTTTTGTCCGCAGTATTCGAAGCAATCAACTTACGGGCCCTTTTCTCTTGCTTCCCTCTCATCATTTGTCGATGAGGCATCGTTATCGAATCGAGGAAAACAGTAAATATAACGAACCCTCGGTGGGACGATCTTTGTGGGAACCAGAAAATAAATAAAAACTTTCATTAGAAAATCGTATCAAGCCGTTTTAAAGTACAATGTGCCAGTGGGGGTAGACGCATCATCCTATAAGACGTCTCAAGCGCGATCGCATCAAAGAGGCCAAAGCGATTAAAATTGTGCATCCCGCTGTCAAGGTCGAGCGGCGTATGCGGGCGAGTTTGTTCTTCAAGATAAGGGGAGAATTTTGACATGTAGGATACCTACGCTAGCGTTCTCAGCACGGTTGAATATCGGGGCACCAAACAATTGTGCGGCGGGCGGAGCTGTGGCGTGTGGCGATGTGATCAATCATAGTACCTGTCTACACGCACTACTTCTTGAACGTTGCTCTTCGTACTTGCAATAATGCACTATATAAAGACAAAACTTGGCGGTTACTAAGTTAGTCTGAACATGTTTACGCCATCACATGTTTGGAACGAAGTAGGCTAAATGACTTTCGTTTTCCCTGGTTCCTACATATGTCCTTGCTGATTGAATGGAGGAAAGAGTTAAGAACATGTAGACCCATCGACCATGTGCCTGCAGCGTAGGAAGGAATGTCTAATTTTCGTCAGTTTCATGCGAAGAATACAGAAGGCACTCAGGTTATATGCGCAAAATTTGAGTGAAAGACCACAATCATCGTAGTTCAGTCACGCTATCAATGGACATACCCCAACGTCTTCAAACGCCCACTGCGTGCGTGTTGATAAAGCAACGAAGCCAAGGTGACGCTGTGTCCAGCTTCATTCAATCTGCTGAAATGGACGCAAGCATATTTTCTTTCTTTCTTTCTTTCTTTCTTTCTTTCTTTCTTTCTTTCTTTCTTTCTTTCTTTCTTTCTTTCTTTCTTTCTTTCTTTCTTCTTTCTTTCTCCTTCTTTCTTTCTACAAGAACGGTCAGCTACGTCCGTGCAGTAATCTGAAACAGGCAGTTCGCTTTGCACATACGCGTAACAGCGGTTCTTGCTGTTGCGCGCGCTTTCATGGGCTGTTCTGACAACGACGTAAAGGTTAGTGTATCCATGGGAAAATTGCTAAGCTTATTGTAAAAAAGAGCGTCCTATATTTAAGAGTCTAAAAACGAAAATCCTGTTTCATGGATATAACAAAGAATCTCCGCGTCTTTTTTCATGTCAACAGAACCTAGTTTATCGGACATGCGCTGGTGTACTAATGTAAAAGAACAGGAAACGTCCGCGAGGAACAATTTTAAGCATCGGTCACCAGGACAAGCACACCCTAAAGTCTGCCACACCACCGCAGCCGATTTTCTTCTAGCATTGCCTCTCACTGCGAGCAAGGTAACAATGAACCCTTACATAGCACGGAAAGGCGAATTTGGTTGCTGTATCCTTCGCCCAGGCGGTTCGAGGCAAGGCACTCGTACAGGCCAGACTGCGCCCGCGTCACATTCACCAGGTCGACAAACTCGTCGCGCCATTCCAATAGGCGGCCGTCGTGGCGCCACCAGATGGCGGTGACGGCGGGATTTGCGCTCCAGTCGCAGCGCAGGGTTACGTTGTCCCCCTCGCGAGGACGCCGATCGGAGGCAGTGAGTGACATCCTTGGTGGATCTGTGCAACAATGCCGTCGACCACATATATGATGTCAGAATATATTTTGACAATTATTTTAACAATTATTTTAACAATTATTTTACATCTTCCGAAAGAGCAGCCTTTTCCTCACCTATAAGTAGCATTTTAAAAAGGCAGCAATAGTACAAACTCACAGAAACAGTTTGCCAACAAAGGCAATATCAACACGACCAACATACTTAACGCCCGTATCGGCTTTTGATAAGATATGCGTCGACGTGCTCTAAATATTGGTTATTCGACGCAACCATGACGGCAATCTTTTTTTTTTTTTTTTCGTTAAACGTTTTGGTCTGGCTATACACTGGAACCTCAAATAATGGTTACTGTTCTTTCACCCACGGAACGCCGGCTTGTTACTACGTCGAAATGTAATACAATGATACAGCCTAACTTTTACTTAAGCTGTTGGTTGTACATGCAGCATTCACTTAATTCGAGCACTTTTTTTAATAAGTACTTGAGGAAGGTATAAAGCGTCTCTTGAAATTATAAAACGAACATCTGGAATATGTATCCAAAAACTCACAGACATGTTACAAAAGCTGTTCGCATAGCTTCGCGCCGAGACGCTGAAATGCGGACGCGTGCGCCAGCTTTAGCTCAGCAGCTTTACGGACACGTGCGCTGAGCAGCTTTCGTCCCTTCGGGCCAATTATGGTGAGTGCTCCGGAATATGCACGCACATCATAAATTCAGCCTATAGTTGTGTCGTACGTACGTCTTGTATCTTGCACTAGGTGCTTCTAAATCGCAATGTAACCTTAGGATTTTTTTATTTCTTGTGGGCGGGAAAGGGGGCGGGAGGTGGGGAGGGCGTGCGACTTACTACTTGATGGAAATGTTAGCCTTTTCCTTTTACTAACGCCTCTCTGTTAAATGTTAAGTGCTTTAAATGTCTATTACATTGAAACCAGGCCGTATGTGTACTGTAATCGAAATCATATATTAGATATCCTGGATTTGTACCAATTTTTTTACATTGCTTCTTCAATGTAAATCCTTGCTTTTTTTTTTGTGAAGTCCACAGCGTGTTGCCCCCTGTAAGCCCCCAGGTCCCGTCAAGCTATTCTCGCAGCTTTTTTGCCTGGGGGACCTCCGACGAGCGAGTTGGAAAATGAAGTGGATTTGATTTGATTTAATTTGATTACTACCAACCGTAATGTATCATTTCGTGTGTCCTTTCACCTGCCAACTGATTTTGCTGTTGTCCGGCCAATAGAAAAATTCGCTCACGGCTACAGGTGTCGTACCTCATTCGTATAAATACAGTAGTTTATTATTGCGAAGGCAATCAGTCTGTTTACCCCTTACAAAACAACGCCATGTGTCTGCTTCGAATACTATAACATTGCGTTCATCTCCACACAAATGCTCACCCGGTAACCTTACCATACCTTAGGCTTTACAAAGAGATGAATTCGGAATTTCGTGTAGTCCTAAACATTCACCGACGTGACATGGAAGGCATGTATATATAGAGGCATGTATATATAGAGGCATGTATATATGTATGTATATATAGAAACAAACAAGCGAATCTGAGAATGACACCTTCGATTGAGAAACATGCCCAGATAGTGCATAATCTCAGTTCTGTAGGCCTAACTGTGGTGGCATAAATCATGGTTTATGCACCCGTGTTCTTACCAATACTCATAACTAATATGCTCACTGCATTCGTGTCGACTCCATTTGAATATATGCTGCACTCTAGAAAACCAGGCATGGACGGTTTAAAAAAAAAGAGGGCGAGGGGCAGAAGAGGTGTATACGACCATATTGCTCGCGCGCCTGTGTGTGTGTGTGTGTGTGTGTGTGTCTGTGTGCGTGTGTGTGTGTGTGTGTGTGTGTGTGTGTGTGTGCGTGTGCGTGTGCGTGTGCGTGTGCGTGCGCGTGTGTGTGTGTGTGTGGTGTGTGTGACGTTTGGTGGTTGTTGGCACACCCTCGCCTCGCTAATTATGCCCCCAATAAGAACTTCGCTCCAAAGAAATGAAAAAAGGAACTTTCGCAGCATCGCGTACTACAAGCCCTGAAATAGAGTATTTCCTGCCATAAACTCTAATTATTTGCTTATCTGATTAAGTTGTTACAAGAAACGACGTTTCTAGGTCACCGCCACTATGCCGCCGTAGTTACTGATTTCCAGAACTTCCCTGGTGTGGTAACTTTCACCCTGGTTTGCTTACGTCAACAGCAACTTCCAGGATACCTAATCCTTATTTTGTAGTCACATTAACTGATCAAAAGGTGAAAATGTCACACGCCCACGGAAAATGCAAATTTATAGGCCAGGGAGCTCGCACTACAATGAAAATTTATGTCTCTGTTGAGACGCGTAGTAAATAAATGCATTGGGTTTCACGGTTGCGAAACGATTCTTTCCTATGGAAAATTTGATTTGTGTTCTGAAAAGCGGAAGTTTAGTTTTCTAAAAGAGCGGGATGGTGTTACGCACACCCTGCAACATAGAAAAGTGAATGTTTCTCTTTTTTATTTATTCCTTTCTATAACAAAGAGCGAAATTGCATCGGAACGATCGTATTGTATGAAAGGCTCACAGTCAATAACAGTTTCTAGGAACGAAGCAGCCGGGCCCCTTTTCGTTCGCCCACGCCCCGAGCCAGGTTTGGAGGACGATGCAGTCTAGGCATAATTATCTGTTGTGGGGCTAGTGACAACTTCAATGGGATCTTCTCACTGAAGCACGATATGAGTTGTTAGGGATTCCTTAGTGCATATTATAGAGCAAGCAAAAGTAGCAGCTGGTCTTAGCATAAACAACATGCTGAATTCTTTCAGGAAGAAAAAAGCGGGGGCGGGGCTGGGCGGACAACTATAAGGTAAACACTGAAATATGTTAAGAGCCAAGCAAAATCTCCTTACGTGTAAGCGTTTTTTTTTTTTCTTCGCGAATGTTCTCCAACGCTTGCCGCCTATCGTAGCATATTGACCATCCCACAGAGCAGGGCGCTTTTGTTTCACTTCAATGTAAATCAAATTACGCCAGCACCGCTACAATCGCGACATTCCAGAACATAAAGAAAAATGTCTTTTTTTTTAATTGATAATTGTCTAACGGAGTCCGCTTTTCTTTACATTTTTACCAGCGCATAAGGATCCGTGCGGCAGCTCTCACTTCTTCTGCCGGTATATACAAAAGGGCAGCTTTCGGTGCAAATATTCATTACCTGCCTCACGCTAATTATAAGAGGGAAAGCAAGGAAAGCGTTGGATGCACGCGTACCACAACCTTTGCTAGATACGCTGGCGATTGCTTTTTTTTTTTACTTTCCGGAAGATTTGAGAAGAATCTAAATCGTTCGAAAGCGCGGTACAGGCGGATGAGCAAGACAACACTCGTACCGGAGCGGAAGAGTACAAAGGCCGGTGTCCTGCGCGCCATTTTGCGCATGGTGCCACACTTGGCAACCCCCTCGCCCTTCCTCAGATGATGAATACATGCTCCTGAAATGATAAAAGTCTTGTTCATAGGAGCCATAGGCTATCTCATTGTTGTTTGGAACGTTTCTGAGCAACTGAGACACCTTAGTCGTGAATACCCAGCGTGCACGACGAAACAACATACAATTTCCGCTGGCCTGTGAAGTGCAGTGGACACTTCAAACTCATCACGTCGCCAAGGGCCACACAATGACAAACGCACTGACAGAGCATGCAGAGAAGACGGACCACAAGATAAACTGGGACAACGCGCGCATCGTGGCCACAGAGAAGACTTTGACAACGAGGCTCAATCTCGAATTGCTAATAATTCAGACGATAAGTAACACTATGAATAGATCATCTGGCAAACTAAACCACGTGCACTCCCGTACTTTGCGTCATGCGCTCAACGCTATACTTAAGAGCCTGCTGCTTAGCTATCATTTCATTGTGAACAAGAGATGCGTAGGGATCTCGAAACGACATTTATTTTATTTTGACATTGGTCAGTGACCTGCCTTTTTAACAATGCTTTTACCTTAGCAGACGGCATTCCGTCGAATTCTCGACTACAATAGCTGTGGCCTGTAACGAGTCCATTTCACACCAATGCATAGAGCTCGATATCAACGGGAGCCTTATTATACCTGCCCTTAAAGCCATGGCAGCTAAGTAACTATTCAGCGTCGCGGTGCTATTGTTTACGCCGCGGGTCGATCCTGGTCTCCAGCGTCCAGTATAACATTGTTAATATGAAGCTCATCGGCGGAGAGAGAATGCATGGACGGCAGTCGAGCGCGCCTCTTAGGGATTGAGCCGACGCCGTCCACAGGTCTTTTCATTTACCTGATGAGATCTAGATACCGAAACGTAAAATGCGTTTATTCTTTTGATGTACTGTTGCTATTAAAAAAAAAACTTGTCCTTTAACGAAATACAGTTATAACGTGTGAAGGTACCGCAAGGCACCATACAGCATGTTACTGAGCTGTGAATTTCAAGCAACTTAGTTGGCCTGCACTTAATCAGTCCGCTTATTCAAGTGCTCGGTCTCGGCATTTTGTGTATGAAATGCTTGGTACAGTGAACTCATGTAACTTGAGCTACAGGTTGCTCTTTTATTTTTGTTTATTCCTAGCGTTTGCCTCTAGCAGTACGTCCCAATGGGAATAATATACGACTATCCCAAAGTTGCTTTTTCTTTTTCATTACTTGGGTCTCTTTTTCGTAATAACCGCCGTACAACCTCAGTGTTTTCCACAGTGACAAGCATGCAATAACAAGCGCTAAATAATAACTACACAACAAATATCCAGAATTTTTGTGCTCCTGTTCATCGTGCACAGCTTGTGACGACCGCTTTACGTTAAGCGCGCGCAAGAGATTTAATGAAAAGCAATAAAACGTATACAAGCGTGCGTCGAAAATGCACTGACACTGCACGTCCAGCATGAGAGAATCGCTGATGTCGCTGCCGGGGAGGTTCGGGTTGTCGGCACGGCAGGTCAGCATGGCACCGTGGTCCTCCGGGCGCACAACGAAGCTGATGGAGCTTAACGTCGATCCAGCATCCTGGGACACCAAGCGGTCGTGCAGGAGCCTATGGCCACCTTTGAACCACGCGACCTGTGCCAGTGGCCGCGCTCCGACGGCGAGACACTGGGCCTCGGCAACTTCGTCGGCCACCAGGGTGAAGTCGCCGGACTTGGACAGGGACAACGCCGGAAGCGTCACCTTCACTTCGGTCGGCTTCACTGGGAAGAGTCAAGTGCCACTCACGCTGTTTTTCGCGATGGTAATAAAATACCCATCACTATTCGTGGATCAGGTGCTATGGCCTTCGGCTACGAAACAACACCTTGCAAGTACAACTCAATGCCAGACTAGGCTCATTTTAATACGAGTGGACGACATGCAAATGTACTTGCGTACCGCGTTGTAGTTGACATCCACAACTGCTGGTAATAAGCAAGGGATGGCACAATGAGTCCCACTGATCGTCGTGCCCCCTTTGGGAGTAGCGCTTAAAGTATAGTTATTTATAAGTAATTATCGTGTTTCCCACTCCTCGTTTTTTTAGATGATTTTATGTGGCTTCTTTCTCTCTCCTTTAGAATTTGTTCATTCCTTCCTTGCTCCTCCTGTGCCATTCCATCAGTGTACCGCAGCAAGCACGAAGCTTTCATGGTCAACCTAACAACTCTTCCGGTCTCACATCTCAATCGCAGTGTTTGTGCAAGGGGTGAGTGGGCACAAGATGCTAATCATAGCAGTTAACATTAAAAAATAGATACAGAAAGAACAACACATTCTCGTCGACCATTGCGTTACTCCACCATGCAAGTAAAGAATTAAGGATGGCTATTACGATACGTGGGAAGCGCAACCGGAAATTTCGTCGCGAGCAGTACAGAACCGCGAACTGTTCGTCCCGTATACCAGTACCACACCGTTTTGCAAGAAGTGAGAGACGCCGCATTCAAACACGTTTCAGCCATCTGTGAAGCGGTACTCACAGTTCAAGTCAAGCCTGAGGCTGGTCGTCAGCGGTTCCGTGAGATTTGTGTTGGAAGCACTGCACACAACTTCGGCGAGAAGGTCTCGGCGCCGCAATGGCCCCAGGCGCAGCTCGTTGCGAACCACCCCTTGTGGCCTCAGCACCGAGAAACTGGTGTCCACCAATTCGCCGTCTCGGAACCACACCGCTTCTGGTGGAGGGTCACCTGAGCGAAACGATTTCAAGATGCATAGAAACAAGAGTTTCTCTCTACCGCTTTACAAGAACACTAATAAAGAGAGGATACTCAGTTTTTTTACGTCTTGTAGCGCAAGGTCCCATGTAGACGTCTCTCTGAGCCACTGAACAGATCGCTAAAAACGATGTAGAATAGGGAATGTCACTGGAGCGAACGTTTCGACAAGAGGACTTGGCTTCGTAAGGACGGCAACCTGAGCCAAGTAATTCGTCATTCATATTTATTCATGAGCAGCTCGGAAGCGCGCGATAGCTACAAAGAAGAAATAGGCACGAACTGCCCTTCCGCTACATTCGGTGAAAGGTTATCGGCAGAAATTCAAAGGCCCCTCATAACACGCCACCACTGTTACTACTAAAAGATAACAATAAAGAAAATCTCTGAGTCAACGACCCACGCTATCGCACCCGAACGCATGCCTTGGCACAATCGACTTCTTTCCTGAAATGAAAGTCAGGGTGCCCAGTCTCTGTCCTCGTCTATAGTCTCGTGATTTCATGCGAGTCTTTGATCTCGCGCGTCGACTATGTACACTCATTCCACTCATGGCAGTGTCTTGAAACTGCAGTTCACGGCCTTAACGTTAACGCAGGAAGCATCGCAACTCTTCCACGACGAGAAATGTATCCGTGTTGTCTTTGTCTCCACTGTCCGCTTCCAGGCGCTCTTGAAGTATGTGTTGCAGTCTAGCCCAAGTTGACACCTTGCCTATTCGCGTAAGTCTGCTCTAATCTTGCACGCGAGCCCTGAAAGTGTGTGCCGACGAAACCTATTGCAATGACACTGGCAACGCGACAAAGTGATGTCTAAATTCACAAACGGAACATCTTAAAAGAAATGTCACTATTCGTGAAAACATGGAGAAGGAGACAGGACGAAGCAGTTTTAATTAAAAGGCGCGATGCGAGTGAAACGAGAGATAACAAAACCCAAGCCACAAAAGATCACTGACTATTGGTTTTATTCACACGAACACATTTGATAGACCTATGGTTTACTGTAGTCATGCGTGTCAACAAAAGCAAAATTACATGCCGAATAACAAGCAATGCAAGAACAACGCGCGTGGAACATTGCAATCCGCAGACATTGCTGGAGAGCGCGTCAATAATTAAAAACATATTATGGCCAAATACACTTTAGAAGGGCGAAACATTCATGCACTTAAGCTAAAGCACTAAAAACTCAATCGCGAAGTCACTCACTTGTTCAGACGCATAGAGTTAATTAAGTTTGTTTGTACAACGCAATCTTGCAACATACTATTCCATATTCCGAGTGTTTGAATTCTGCATGTAATTTATGCTTGTCGGCGTTGCTAGTTCTGCGCGCCAGCTATCCTTGTTTAAATTTCTGTGAGTCGCCTTTTTTATTTTTTTGTTTTGACTTTTAATTTCCTTATTCTTATTACGTTTGTGATTATCACTGGATTCTTTATACGTGTTCTCTTTCTCTCTTACACCACCTGTGCTGTTGATGTTCTAGAAATTATATAAAATATGTGCATCACTGATTGCAAAATTTTCCAACCACCATTTATGTCCTGTTAGTAGGGCCGGTCCCCGACAGTTACTTCGGGACCTACGCTTTTGGTCTTATATTCATCTTGCATTCTTTTGTCAAAATAAACGTTCGTTGATTGAAAAAAAAAAATGGTTGTCTTCCTCACGCAGCCATCCACCTACTTTTAATTAAAAAGAAAGCTTCCACAGTTTATCGCTCTGTCCTATCCCTCGGTTTTTTCAAAAAACTTTGTAGCGTGAAACTCCTAGTAAGCAGTCGTGCAAATTGCAATATTCCGCAGGAAGCCCCCGGTCTCAAATTACGTACATTTAGGTCATGGCCCTTTGACCACACTATAAAATAGCTTTCTCGTTTGCCCTACACACCGCTGAACAGCATTCAATGAAATTTCGTACACCTTGTCTCTCATACATTCCGCGAATTCGTTTCTGCGCAGGAATCTCGTGCTGCAAAAATGAACAAACGTATACACGATTTCCTGGTAATAATTAGCGATATTCAAAGCTTCGAAACGTATGGTAATATTAAGGTTTGCTCTTTTTACAGTGGCGAGCTATGCTGGGGAACTCCTGAAAATGGCCAATTACATTTTCGTGCTAGCGGTGCTATGTAGGAACAACCGCATACTTTGGCGGTACAGTCAGAGGCCTATAAAAGGGCTCCTTGCTTGTTTTTAACTGTGCCCATTCCAACATCGTAAAATGAGAAACCGCAATTATTGCCTTCATTGGGCCTTAAACAAGACGCACATTCGTGCAATAACGAAAACGTCGGCATCCAGGTGGGACGCCTGAAAGAAGCTGGAAGCTTTCGGTGTTGATAACCACAGTGTCAGAAAAACATTGCTTCGAAATAAGAAGCACCCTGACACAAGCGACAGAGGTCGGTGCAGAAATGCATAAACTGTCGCATAGCATCAGTAAGATAGCTTAAAGACACGATGAGCCCACTGCGCTTTCTGCTCCTCGCAAATTTCTGAAATATTTGCTATGACATGAAAAGACGAGCTGCCGACACAGCATAGAAACAAATTCACAGAATACGTGGTAACTGTGAGTTATGAAATTCCTTTGAGTTGAGGTCGTGGGCATATTAGGCTAAACGGGAAGACGTTTTAACGAGGCGGGCTCGGTAGCATAGCCGTAACGTGCGCAGTAAGACCAGAGCCTTTCCGGCGAACCGGTGGAAGCTTTGAATCTTCTCACCAAGATTCCACGCTACTAAGTTTCTGAAGAAAGTAAGACAGAGCGCAGAGCGAGAAATTGTACAAGCTTTCTTTTTCATTAAATGATCCGCCGCACACTACGCGAGGAATCCGTCCATATTATTGAAGGACGGCGACATTCTTTTTTGATGCTTTTGTTTAGCTGCATGAAAGCTTCGAACTTCCAAAATGCATTTTGCTATTTTTAACTACAGACGCCCCATACAGCAAAAGTTTTGGATTCCGATGTTCCGTGGCAGATTTTCTGGGATCATTTGTTATTTTGCTCTGCGACTTCGCCCTTATTTTTGAGACACATGCTGACATTAAATTAAAGACTGATGAACAAAATTGAAGTTTTTTTTGTTGTTGCTTCATTGATGTGGCTCTAACGGAACATGTGCTTATCCGCTTGATGTTTCTTGTGCTATACAACGTGTGACCATCTCTGTTTCGTTAATTGTTGTGTCATATTGGCAAGCATTTGCGCATATATTGGGCGTTTTTGGGACAGGTAAAAGCGGTTGTTAGCTCTTGTGCATGAGTTGTGCTTCTCAGTGTATTGTCTCAATAGCGCTGCGCCTTTTACTTTTAACCCGACCCACCCGAATTAGTCTTGTATACTATGACACAGGCGGCAACCTATAGTATTACCTTCTGCTTGGACGTGTTGTGAAGTACAGTGCTATTTTTTCGAAGGTGTACCGATTACACCAACGAGGACAGAATTCCGTCTTTCTGCTGTCAGTTTAATAACAGGCTGGCGCAGTTCTATGGTAGATTACGTAATGCTCAAAATGGATTGATTTTTTTTTAAACAAACCAACAAGTATAGTGCTAAAAGAAGAGTTCTCGTCCTGTTTTTTGATGAGGTACAATGAATGCTCTTTCTTTTGTGACGAACACATTAGTGAAGTGAAGGCACGTACTGAACTAAAGGCACGCACTGCGGATAAAAGTTAAAAAAAATACAGTGCAGCAATGAAATCAGCACTGGCCCAATACGGACTGAACTTCCGAAGGGCGGTTTCAATAAAATCTGCAGTTCCTAGCTTGCGCTGTGTTTCGTGTACTTCCGTGTCCTTCCGTCTGATTCGCGCACATTCGCATTAGTACGGATTGAACACTGGGTAAGACGGTGTGGACCATGTTCAACGAAAAAAAAAAGAAAAAGAAAAACAGGGCGAAAAAAAGAAACGAAGGCCTGTGAGGAAACGGCCTAAAAATCCGGCTTAGATTCTAAAACCAAAGGTCTGGTGCTCATCGCTTCCTTGCTCGTCATAGGTATCTTTTTTTTCTCTTTCGCTGTTTCCCTTTATTCAGATGAACATCAGCGCAACGCTTTTATGAAAACTTCTATTACTTCGAAGCTTAAAATTGGCCAGTTAAGGTTTCTTTTTTTTTCTTTTTCGAAAGAATGCTATAGTGGCTTTCATTGGTCACCTCTCTTCTGGTATTTCCTGCACAGCGACAACTGCACGTTCGAGTCCGCGTGCGACTACTGAAAGAATTGATTGATTGATTGATTGATTGATTGATTGATTGATTGATTGATTGATTGATTGATTGATTGATTGATTGTGGTTCGGTTTAGGAAAGGACGCTAATTGCTGCAGCCCATGTCGGGAGCACGGCTAAGCGTCCGTGGTGGTAGGGGAAAGGGACTGAAAGGAATAGGAAGGAGAGAAAACCCGTAGTAGAGGGCTGAAAAAGCTCACCGCCTTCCACTTCGCAGACGAGCATCACCGTCGCTCCTTCGTTGTACGGGCCCAGGACATCCACTTGCCTCTGGCCATGCTCGTCCAACACTATTACGGCTCTTGGAGGAACTGCAAGAGAGAGTGTTTCCCTCATATAATTTCTACAGTTTCCCTCATACAATTTCTTTAAATATGGTGTCCCTCAAAAAAAAAAAGAAAAGGGAAGAAATACTTTCTTTCCTTAATATTATTTTTCATATCGGCGACTTAAAGGGGCCCTGCGACACTCTTCCTAGAAATCTTCGGGTTACATCGGTTAAGGAGCTTATTGCCTCACGAACTCCTGTTTTTCAAATCCGTCAGGTACAAGCGCACTTAGGCGTCAAGTTTCAGGGTAATTCTACCATTCGACCACTTTCACTCTCATTTCGTCGCAACTAGCGTGCTGGAAGCTACACAGAGGCGGCTGAAGAAGAGGCAAGAAGCTTTGCTAGCGTGCGTCATGATTTCGAACTTTTTTTTTCTTCTCGTTTTTTTTGTTTTCAAAGGTATTCGCGCCTTCGCGGTGACGACAACCTTGTAGCCAGAGTCACTGCAAGGACGTGGTGCACCCCCATCTCCCCCTCTCTCCCCCTCCCACAACTACACACGGGAATACGCCGATGGCACCTCTCCCAGCTATTTCGTAGTCCGCTACCAATTATGACGTGCTTTGGTGAAAGATTACCAGGCTTTTTCCAGATGTCTTTTGAAACGAAACTGCAAATTCCCTGCTGAACGCAGAGCAATAACACTCGGCTGACATGTTCCCAGGAGCTTGCGGTGTTTTCTTGCTATGTTGGAAAAGTGTGGCAGAGCCCCTTCAAAACGGCGGCAACTTATAAAGGACACACTACACGTTGGCCCTCGCAGCGGCGTCGAGTTTCGGCTCACGTTTAAGCGCTCACCGCGGCACTTCAAATTTTGGCAGGAAGCGAACACCACGTCAGTGCTAAATAGTTACGCGAAGACCACTTTTAAACTATAAGGTCTTGAAACGGTCCCAAACCAGTTGTTTTCGTACGCGCAACTCCTTGTTTAGTTTCTTCTTGTCCCTCACATATATATCCATGACCCTGTTCAATTAACGCAAGATAGCCGACAGGAAATTCCCCAGCTTTCTTCTGCTTCTATTAATTCATTATTTTAAGTCATTCCATGTCACACTGAATACCACGCTCGCCTTGATAAGTTGTTCATTCGCCCTCTGCAGATGAAGTCTGTTGTTCTGGAAATAACCTGATCTCCTCAAGTTATATAGAGAGGGAGTGGTGATGCGTGAAATAGCCGGCGTTCCGCTCGACGAACGTAAAGCCTGCCTGTCAACCGCAGAACTTGCAAACCTTTATTATTATTATTTCTTAGCAAAAGCTGGGCGCGTAAATAGTTTACCTACCGAGTTGGTGGTTCCAACAACTCCTCTCCCCCGCTTTCCCAAACTTGACTGCTGACAGCGGCGAGCGACAGGTTTTGACGTGTTGGCGTGACGTCACTAGTTCCTACAGTTTAACGAAAGGCCGCAACTTCTGTCGGAGGCAGGCTATTGTGACAGTGGGTATATAAGGACCGCTTTAGCAGCCTGTGAGGATAAAGTTTATAGGACACGCGCTACGTGATGATGTGACAAATCAGATTTCTCTATGTACCAAACTACTGCAATTTAAATAAATGACGGGGCTGAAGGTATACTTTTCCCCGGGGCACCAGCCAGCTTACCGTTTTTCTACACTATCGGCCCGTCGTGGAAAATGCGGCCGTTTCCTGGTCTTTTCTGATGCGAGGGTATAGTGCTGCTGTTGAGTAACCGCACTTTGACGTACAGGGACTCACAAAATACACAGCAACACAACATGTTTAGGCCGACCCTGTGCGCGGTTATGCAAGGACGTGTGCATAACCAACTGGGCCTTGTTGCAGTAACTAATCAATCTAGCTCCTATAAATAACTAGATAGCTGATAAGCACAAGACAGACAGACAGACAGACAGACAGACAGACAGACAGACAGACAGACAGACAGATAGATAGATAGATAGATAGATAGATAGATAGATAGATAGATAGATAGATAGATAGATAGATAGATAGATAGATAGATAGATAGATAGATAGATAGATAGCCTTGCTCACCTATGACATGTAGCAGGGACAGTGTGACCGCGGTGCGAGCCTGGCGATAGTCCACGCGGCACCTGTACATGCCGGCGTCCTCGGGCTCTACGTGGGACACCCGAAGTAGCGCCGGTTGGTGAGCTCCGTCGAAGGTGAGCCTGTCGGCCAGCTCCTCCTCTCCGGGAAAGTGTCGTGCTCCCTGCAGGAGACTTCCCCACCGAGCGTCCACCGTGTAGACGGGCGTCGAGGCGTTGTCCTTGTACCACAGCACGAGTGCCACGGGACGCTCTTTGCCGGCAGCCGGTGTGACGTTGCAGGGAAGCCAGGCGTCACCGCCCACCACAGCGGTGATCTCCAAGATGACGTTGTTACCTGCGATAAAGGAGGGAAATGTTCGGCTAAGGCTTTAGTACAACGATATTAGAAAACAGTCGTCACTGTTGTTGTTTCTGTACCTTTCGTTGCTGTTCTTGTGCTAGTCGTAGTAACTGTCATTGTTGTTTTATTTCGCCATTCTCGTTTTCGTGGTGGTTTATGCGAATGAGAAGTAAACTACAATTTTTACTCTATTTTTCCCCTAAAAGCAATGCCACGTCTGGCTTTTTGGCGAGAAGAAAAAAAATAACAATAAGAAGAAGAGAGAGATTTCACAGTAAAAGGAAAGAAAAAAAAAAGAACAGGTCAACGTACTCTTCTTCCAGCGGTGCACACGTCAGAGCAGCAGTTTGGCCGTCGTTATCATTTTATTATTGTAAGCTACTGCTACTTCTTTCGAACACTGCTGGGCATCAGTTTACAATATTACGGTTCCACCGCTTTCGCAACGAAGCCGTTACTACGCCGTAGTCAATAAAGGCGGGAACCTTTCCGTCGGTTAACCGGCGTGACTTAATCATGCAGATTGCCCGTAAGTTGACAAGGGAGATATGCACGCAAAGAGAGTTGTGTGCATTGTAGCGGAGGCAGACGAGTGACAGCGAGTGACAAGCAAAAGCAACCCGTCGTGCGCTGTACACGCGTAATCGATAAAAGGAGTGGCGGCCGAGGAGCGCTCCCTTTTAATCAAATGGCAGTTTGGAAGTTAGCACTTCGCATTATGAACGGCTTAGCTGCTTAAATTGCATCCGCCGCTGTCCACCTCTTCTGCTCAGTGTTTGCTTTGTGGGTGTGTGCGTTCCTCGCCGTCTCGCATATACTTCATAGTTTGTCACTCTTTGATATTAGACGTAAGTTTCCTTCGAACGCTTTAGTGTTTGTACTGATCTCCAGTCACATCGCCAAGACTCCGATATATTGAGGCTCGTGGCGGCAAACCTGAAGACACGTCTGCGACGCTTGAACTCGCTCTTTCCGTTGATTATTACCCTCTCAATTATAGGATGTCGCGCAAAGTTGCCGCAGGGTACGGGAACTTGACGAGCCTTCAGTCGGAAGTGCAATTTCGCGAGGACCGATCACGAGGGTATAAAATAATAATCTTCACGTTCCTGACGGGTTAACGGTATTGCTTTTGGTGCATCTATGAAATTGACGATGAGACCCTGTGCCTCTCAAAACTTGACACTCAGGGGACATACAAAACGATGTGGTGACAGGCGCTACGAATTAATTTTTTATCTCATGAAGTTTTTCTCTTTTCTTTTTTTACGTGAACGCGAAAATGTAAGCAGCGAACGACTACTGTAGCGGTCGGTCGCATTAATCACTACTGGCAGCTCCTGAAGCTGAACTGTAGCGACAACTGTATTTGACCTAATAAGGTGTTGATCAAGCGAAGAGAACCCCGAACAGGCTGCTTGCTCTAGCAGATATTGATGATAAATACCATGTATTAGAGTTGGATGTATTGCTGGCTCGGCGTACCGTTAGCAGAGCCAGGTATCTCGCTGTACATCAAGGACAGCGACGCACTTGCTGACACAGTACACTAAACGCCGCAATATAAGCGAATGCATGTGTTATTTAGTTTACATAAAAACACACACACACACACACACAAATAAATGAAACAAGCCTGTTTTTTCGCCATTTACCAAAGCTGACATTCATTACATTTTTGTATTTCTTTGTATCACGTCTCGGGTTCAGAAGGCACAAAGCAGACGATTAAGGCTAACTTATCAGATCCTTGGTCCCCTCATGTTAAGGTATCCGTCGTTCCTTATCGATACATGCCCATTCCTCTTAAAGGTAGGTAGTCTCTGTCCACTTGTACAATATGACATCGGCTTCCAAGCCACTTCCATCTCTACACAGGCGTTATGGTTTCTATATATTATTTATCGCGCAAGAATAAATGGGCAATTGCTTTTACATCGTCATGATACTCAAGGAATGCAGTGAACTTTACAGTTTATCGCGGCATATCCATCGGTACGCATCATCGGTACGTTTCAAATGGCACAAGAGAATATTCAAATGACGTCAAAGAGCTCGCGGTGCCTAAACAAAAATAAAGAAGCTTTCAACTTCATTTCGTTGTTTTTATGAGAAGACATCGTGTCCCATATAAATGACGCTGTTCAAAACGTGGAAGACAAAACAGCGTCGTCATATCTGAGGCGTCCTCATTATGTAGAACTCATGATAAGCAGACTGTTTTATCACAAAAGCATAAAGCCCCAAGTCCAATTCGTGGCAAAAATAGGTTTAGGTCAAAGGGAGTAGCGCAGTAAAAATCACGTCTACTTACCCGAAAGATGTCAGAATAACAACAACGAACCGCACTTCTTATCGAAAACATGCGAGAATTGGATGAAATGTCGGAATTAGAACCCGAGATCGCACGTGTCATTTTTTTCTTTATACGAACTCTCATGTCAAAGGTATAAAACATTTCGAGCGGGCTTCGTTACTGCGCTTCAACATTTCAGTTTTTGCACAGGTACTGGCGTAGCTTACGCCTGCAATACCTCACTGCTGTTTCTCAGCAAAGATGAACCCGTCCTTTATTAAAGACGAGAAAAAAAAAAGCACTCAGGCACGACACTTCAAACACTTGACTGCGGCGCACGCACAGCCAAAATACCGTCTTCTCCAATTTCCTAACTTTTGTATATCAAAGTTGCTGTTTACCAACGACCAACATCAAAGGACGCAGTGTAAACATCGTAAATCACGTGACACTGACTTTCTTTCTTTTCTGTTGTAGTTGCCGTTTCCTACGAATTCTTTTTTTTTTAGTTCTCTCCTTCATACATTCCACAAGCAGTTTTTGAGCGCACGTGCTCTGGCGAAGGAGCAAAAGCAAGAATCGGGTTGGCTGTAAAGTCATCTACCGCTTCCAGGGGATACCTTACTCTTCGAGCACTTCGCTCGATCAGACAGACAGCATGATATCGACCCGCGAGCGTATACGGGCAAAGTTTGCGCACGGTGAGTACCTGCTTTCAGAAAGATGTCGCCCTTACGTTGCAAGTGAAGGGCGAAACTTCCTGCTCCTTTCGCACGGCTCATCGCACCGAGTCGTTGCGACTTTAAACATTGCTTCTGTACATTAGGGGCAGAAAAATCTATCCTACGGTCCATTCAGGCGTGCAAATGCGAGCAAAGAGATTTCGCGTTTCTCTCTGATATGCCCGTAAAGGTATGCTATCAAAGGAGCTCCGAGAACCATTAGGACCGTTTAATATTCGTAAAGATAATTTCGGCTTCTTTACTACACGCCGCCAAAATTTTATGTAGTAAGCGAAGTGCGCGCATATTCGTTAAAACCAACCTGTTTGTGTACTCCACTAGGTTTCAACTAGGCAAGCTCGCAAAGATTGGTTTTTTTCTGAAAGGACGAAAACTGAGACATGCAGGGTATGCGCATATAGGTGGGCTTTGTTCCGAATGGGTGAATTCGTGGTGAACTAACCAAAACTAGTGTCTGGTATTCTGAGAAACTGTTCATTAAAAACTGCTATGCCCGCCGAGCTTCGTTTGTGCATACACCTCTAATCAATATTCTGGATTCACGAGGATTTCATTTCTAAATGATATAGATTGTCTGTCCTCAATTGCCTCAAAACATGGCGATAGACAAAAGACCTGCGAAATATAAAAGCTCGTAAGACAGGATAGCAGTGCGCTACGGAGTGAGAACACGGAGCTTACTACACCACAGAAATAAAACCAAATTGACGTCATTTACGGTGATCTTACACATTCAAATATCTGACTCGTACCAGTCCCTGACCTTTGCTTTGGACACTCGAAATTAAACAAGTCAAACGCTTAAGAGGAAGCAGAAAGCAAGATAATGTGTTCTTCGCTCAACTTTTTCCACATTGACGCACAAGGTCGTGCTGTAACGACCAAGCTCTCCAGCTGCAAACACAAACAGCCAAGTGTCTGGCGCATTCCGGATATTCAACTCGGAATGGAAGAAATATGCGCTGTGGACGTTTAGTGTCGCAGTAGTTTGCAATGCATCGCTGAACTCTCCGAAGTCCACGCGCCTACGCATGCAGGAAATTGAATTCGCTCACGGACACAAAGTTCTCTAAATTTATATATGAATGTTCCAGCTACGGATGTCTCGACGCAAAGCGACTGCAAAAAGAAAGTGGGACGTACGTAAAATTACGCGTTTGTAAAGAAACACATAGCCCACACCCGCATTCCAAACAGGAAGTACCTTCTGCGGTCTGGGGGAAACCGAACACAATACGCCCATTGCGAGCGTCCAAGTATTACGCAGAATACTTCCAAACCCCCCTCCCCTCTCTCTCATTTTTTCTTTCTTTTTTCTCAAATCGCCCAAGGGCTGGCCCGTAATGCAAGACGAGTCGCTCGGCCCAACCCCGCGCAGAGGCGCTGAGTGACCCGCTACTTTTCCCGCAAATATCTGCGACCATAAACAGCGCTTGCGCTGGATGTGCATCAACTTCGTTCCCAGGAACGCCGTCGGCGTCTCTCTCTGCATCGGTGAGGAAGGATAATTAGATTTATGTGGGGGGCCCGCAAATGGAAACACGGGCCCCGCACTTATTTACACTTCCGCTGCTGCGTCGAGTCCGCGCGTGTTCCTGTTTGTGTGTATGTGTGTGTATCACTACATGCATTTGCACGTATGTTCGGCCGATCGGGGCAGGCGAAGCGGGACAAACTTGCTGCCTAAGCGCCGAGGTTTCATATGTCGCTTTTGTTGTTGTCGTCGAAACAGATTCTTGCGCCCGGATGGTGTATGCATTAAATCTTTAGCATTTATTTTTTCAATTAGAAGGTATATCGACTATAAACGAAAAGAAAAAAAAACATTGAGGTGGCCTGTCCGCGTCGTCGCCGTTCATCACTTATTTCGATTCTGACGAGTCCCCGTTGACGCGTAATTAATATCCATCGCGATTCGCCGTTCCGTAAGAAATTGTTTGCTTGGCAATCTCGGTGAAGTGACAAATGGCGTGGCTTGGATAAGTATCGTTATTGCTAAAATTGCGAAAAACGGCATTTGAATTTTTCCATATCGTGCATTTCTGAGGGCTGTCTTTGACTTATCTTGCGCATTTATGCGTACTCATCGCTGAAAACTTTGAAACGAACCTTTTTCTTAATGCACGCAAGTGTCGCCTTGCCGACACTCTGCAGTACGCCATACGCGGTTATTTCAAAGCTGTCTCTAACCATCTAACAAAGTTCTATCAACCTCCTGCGACACTTATCTCAATTTATTACGTCTCTCTGGAGTTTCTTTTTTTTTTTTCCTCAGCGGCTCGCACGCCAGCATGCCTGTCCAAAAAATCAAAATATCACATATAATTTTTTAAACAGCTAAGCTGTTCTAGTTCGAGGTGCAGTTTCCCTGTTCCGCAGAAAACCTCGCCACGCCTCGCGTCGCCTAGCAACCAGCCAAGCGCAATACTTGCTCGACAGCACATAGCCGGGAATGCCGGGAATGACTTGGCAATGCATAGATTAGCCCTAGAGCATGTACAAGGCATGCATACGTAATATTATACGTAAATGTTTAGGTAATTTACATCCGATTGATAGCTGATCGATATCTAATCGATAATCAATCAATAAATCTTGAAAAACACCTGCAGTGACTTGGCGGTGTCTGCGATAGCCATGGAGCATGTCGATGCCATGTGATAGCCGACCGATAGCTGATCATTGGCTAATCAATAAATGATCAATAATTGATAAACTTGAAAAATGCTGGTGAACGACTTGGTGCCCAGATTAGCCATGGAGCATGTCGGCAGCATGTGATATCCGAGCGACAACTGACTGATAGCTAATCAATAATCGATAAATGTTGGAAAATGCCGGGAATGACTTGGAGGTGCCCACGTTAGGCCTGGAGCATGTCGATACTATGCGATAACCGATCGAAAGCTAACCGACAATCGATTAATGCATTAGCGATTCCGTGCTTTATCGATCAATAATTGCTGAAATGTGGGAATAGCCGTGAACGACTTGTTGTTTCATCTATATATATATAGGTTGAATTCTAACTATGCTTTCGCATGATTGCTAGATATGAGGATCGATTATCTTCGATGTGCTCCGAGCTTTGCTAGACTTAGCGCAAGCCTGAATAGTTTCTTTTTTATTATGTTTAGGCAATTACGCTAAGTACAATCCTGGATTAATGCTAAACATTAATCTGGAACAATACGTGCAACCTCCAGATAGAGTATCACCTTTTTCTGTTAGACCTTATGTACATAGACTTGATGTTCACAAGTATTCTTTTATGGTCGAAGATAAAGAAGGATGGAGTGATCGAAACCCAGAAGTATGTGGCGGTTCCAGCTCCCTCGAAACGTTTGAAAAAAAAAAAGAAAAAAAGCTAGAACCACTAGGTGTTAAATGTCAATGTTTGTTATTCACTGCACGTGAAGAATTGTATTACACCAATTTTTTACTGCCGTTTTACATGTCTTTAAACTTTGCATCAATTTGCACTGCGCTACATGCATTATGCAAGTCTTACGTTTCTCTGCGTTTCGCTTTTTCCGAACATCTAACAGCGCGATAGAGATCCAAGTATTGGTAATAAATAAATAAATAAATAAATAAATAAATAAATAAATAAATAAATAAATAAATAAATAAATAAATAAATAAATAAATAAAAATTCAGCCGGACTTAGGCCCCACTAAACATACTTATCTTTGTATAAACAAAACAGTTATCACTCGAACGAGGATGAAACACGCGTTAGCTTGCTGGCATCTTTATATAAATGAACGATCGCTGGCCTCAATAGTTCCTCACGAAAGAGAACTCTGGGCGCGAACAAAATGACGAAACAAACGCTCAAAGTGGCCACCTATGGAGACGACAGAGAGCTTGTATATCACTCATATCATCTCCACGCGCGGTGTATAAGCACGCCCATGGGAAATCAGGACGCACGAGTTGCAGCCGAGATATTTTTATCCCGGACGGAGCACCCTGCGACGAGTGCTTTCTTGTTATGCCTCATTTTGTCTCCGTTCTTCTTAATTTATTTTTGCCGCGTCGCTCGCAGCAACGTTCATACGCAAATACAGAGCCACGGCGTTCGACACGATGCTGGTTGTTCAACGCATAAAGTATTAGCCTCATTTTCATACGCTTCGGACGAGAACGACTGGAATAACATAGCTGTACTTATGTGTGTATATATGCATGAATGGAATAATATCAGAACGATTGAGCAGCTCGGGATCATTTCGTACTCAGTGGTAGTCTCGCCCTTCTGCGGTGAGATATTCGCAGGCGCAGACATCATATTCAGAACCCTATGAGCCTTCCATGGTAGTAAACTGAATGCCGCGCAGCCGAAAGAACATAATAATAGGAACTTTGATTAGGAAAACTATATTACTAGGTAATTTCGGAGCACGATATAACGTTTAGGTGAGAAGTGTGGGACCTGCGCAGAAACTATCAATAGCATCTTCCTTTAAAGGGGTCGTGAAAAGAACGTGAAGTTCCCTGGTTTCAATTTTCGCTACTTCAACACGCATTCGTCAAGCCGACTGCGAAATATTTCAGCGAAATATTCAGTGTACAGTTAAAAACGCCCGTTTGAAATCATAGCGTTCTTGCGCTCCCGAAACGAATATGCGACAGGGCAGGCCGGCATAGGTACTTCTCGGTGACGTTTCGGTGAAGCCAACTTAAAATGTTTTTAAGTGTAAAGGTACAGTGAACTCGAGTTTGCTCGAAAATAATAGATTCACTTGAAAGCTAGAAAGTAAAAATGTACTCGGAAACAATGCGGTGCCGCCATTCGGAAGAAAGGCTGCAGCCCCGTTTGTTTTCCCGTGGCCTCCGAGGGCGCGCCGATCTCGGAGGCCTGGTGGCGACTAAGATGATGTTAACTGGAGAGTTCGGGGGAGCGCACGCAGCTGAAATCGAAACCGCGTTTTTATCGCTCTTAATCAACCCGGACGATGCAACGGAACAACGCATATTATTGATTGGAGGGTCAAGATCACGAATAAGCACTTCGTACAAAAAAAAAACGGTTCATAACCCCTTTTTAACTGAGGCATTGGTTTCTTGGACGTAAAACTTTCCCCTTTTTCTCTCTCGCTCTTTTCGAGCCCTGCGTTCTGAAACGTTCGCAACACATGAAGCTAAAAGCAAAGCCTTTGAAGGTGGTTTCTCTGCAATAAGCTGCTTGATGTGGCAAAGCCTGAGCCTGCGTCTGCTCAAGAATCCTAATGTCTTGCAAGAGCAGTGGCCGTCACTCACTACAGTGTCGTTTTATAAACACACCTCTCTCTCTTAACCTACTTCCCTCTCCCAAATTCGACAAAAGCTAACGTTCACCTCACTGGATTTTATATGTTCACGCTCCCTACCTGTCGGCGCTAATATACGGTTACACAATTCCCAGGGGAGGATCTGAAGCCGTATTGCTGACCCTGGTCTGGAGCAGCATATTTAACGTAGCGTCATCATGCGTTTCCATAGCTTTGTCCTTTCTAGCAGCAAAGCAAGCTCACGCACAGGCCGAGCATGCGCCGTCAATACCAAAGACGCTCAGCTGTGGCGATGCTGGTGGTTCCGATGCCGCGCGCGCACCTAGGATTTAGCACTTATTTATGTGGCAACAAAAACAAGATAGTCAACAACACCACTACGGCTGCGATTACTGAGGAAGGCTGCCTGGAAGAGGCCCAAGGACTACATAACAGCCCTTATTTATCGAATAATTAACATTACTGCCGAAAGCGCCACGCACGATGACATATAGAGTATAAACAGAGGAGGCGCTGCCTGAATGCATGTTCTACGAGTGGGCAATACGAGCGGCGCCCTGACAACACGGTCGCGTTCCACTCCTAAAGGCGGAGTTTACGCGTCCTCCAGTTGTTTTTCTGCGTTTTAGGAAGACGGCACCCTCCTTCCTTAATTTCTTGTAGCTTCAATATGCGCTAAGGCCAGACTTGTCTCGGCAATTTTTAGTCTTCGTGTTTTTCCGAGGGCACCGAATTAAAGCCCTGCATTTAAGTGCAATTCATGAGCACTCCAGTGAACGCTAGGCAAAGATGGATTCGCGCATGTACATCGTCCCTAATGCGTATATGCGAACGCCGAATCGAGCAGCTAGCATTGTTTAGACAGTTTGAGAAGTTTAGAGCTATACGATATTGACAAGCACGCTTGTTTTTCGTCTCTTGCGTGAGGATCTCCTTTATCGCTTTCTTGTGACGCGCGTTATCATTCGGCGGAGGCCGCGCCTTGCTTTCACGCTCCTAGGCGAATGTTGCTGACTGTTCTCCAAACTTTGCGTGACAGACACGTATGTTTGAGTGCTTTCGAGATTGTACGCGAGCATCAGTAACGCACGCTATCGTTCTACACTGAGAGTTGCTTACTTTGCTTGGCAAAATATCGCCTAGTTAAAAGGTTTGGTTTAACAGTTTCGTTACTACTTCCTTCATCGTCACGACCTACCTACGGGACAACATTTGAAGAATCAGCATAAGTGTTTGAGTTTATCGGCGACTCGCCTCGAGGTAATTCATCGCATGCACTCTCGGAATTGCCGGTGAAGGTGATCTGCGAACGAGTACACAAAGCTCTAGCGTCTATTACCGCTGGACGTAATGGAACCGACGCTGCCGACGACAATCATTAAGAAACCGTTCGATCTCGGCACAGAGATTGCCTCAACACGCACATGACGGTACCAACTGTGTAGTCGAATGCGATGACGCCGAGTGTTCGGCCAAAGAATTTTGCCAAGCTAGCGTGTGGTGGCCGCACAACCTGACGAGAATGAGTATTGACTGACCCCACCTCCCTAAAAAAAGAAAAAAAAAAAAAATATATATATATATATATATATATATATATATATATATATATATATATATATATATCACCGTGTTCGGTAGGTTTGTGTTATTTTATTTCCTCTGATTATTTTTAAATCGATTCTACTTGTTCGTTTCTACGTAGCGTGGGCCCTTCGCTTAAAGGAACTGTCTACCGTGCTTCTTTCCCTGCCCTTTGCGTAATAGAAAGAGCTCCATTCAATGTGATTGTTTGATTTCTGGGGTTTTACGTCCCTAAACCAGCTATTATTATGAGAGACGCCGTAGTGAAGGTCTCCGGAAATTTCGACCACCTGGGGTTCTTTAACGTACACTGACATCGCACAGTGCAGATGAAAAGAGAGTAGAAATTCCTGATGCAGAATTTTTCGATCTTCGTAGTCGCCCCTTCCGCTTGTGTATCTGGCCGGCATCGGAAGTTTCTGGGATTTTTGCAATATTACTGGTTTTTTTTCAATTAGTCTCCTTCGCGAACGACTGCTACCACATGCACGTAAATTACTATCTTGGCAACTCAGTTTTTATTTACATTAGGAGTTTAGGCCACATCACCGAGGACGGGGCCACCAGTTATATTTTCACGACATTTAATGCCGAATTAAGAATATTATTCTTTTTTATGCAGTAAAAGCATGCCCGTTTCCGTCAATATAAGGAACTACGGTCTACTAATTTTCCCAAAACGAAAAAAAAAGTAAAGTTGCAAGCGCTAGGCAGCTTCTTTCATGCTCTGTCAAGTCCCATTTAGCCCTATTCGTCTTCGTCTCTCCAGTCGGCTGCTTGTGTGTTCGCCTCGTCAAGCAAACTGAAGGAGTTCATATCCGACACCGACAAAAAGTTCAGTTAGTCGGTGTTTGAATTCACCAAGAAAGAAGATAAAGCATGCTTACACGCATAGAGTAGATGGGAAGTAGAGAGAATGAACTCCGCACCCGTGCGCAGCACGCGTTACCTTTTTTGACGATTAATGTCCTAGTTGCAATTAAGATGAAGAAGCATAGGCTCGACGGTCACGTGGGCAATAAATGGCCCGTTGCAGTAGCGGAAATACTGACTAGACAAAAATCAAACAAACAGTGAACACTATTAGTTGACCTGACGGCATTATGACACGGTGCGGGTTGGGTTTAGTTACCCGGACACATTTCCGCTCATAGGACACAGCAAACACACGCTTTTCAAGAGCCCTGCCTTCTCTATCTCTAATGAACACATTTAGTCAGCACTGTGACTGAACTTCCTGTTTTGCTGTGTCAAATATTCATTATGATTCTGGTAGTCACAGAATATTGCAATATTCAAGAACACTCATCGCCGAACCTGGGTTATCAGACACCCCTCGGCGGAACCTTTGTCCTGGACTGCACATTCTACGTAAAGACATCGATTATCAGCATTGCGATAGGATGCCTACACGTAGAATTTCCGTCCTTGTAAGCACGCGAAAAAGATGCTACAGTTAAGAAGCTTGAGAAACTGTTTTCGATGTATAAACCCATTAGGGAGCACCCATGTCACTATAGTACGAATTGCAACACTGGTTTTAAATCCAGCCCTCGTTCAACCTCTCCTTATCAAACTTAATCTAAATAGGTAGTTTCGTCTTTCATTGAGTGTATCCGTAAACGGACACATGGTATAGTGAGCAGTGCTCATTTGTATTCAATATACTGCTAGTCCGGGTTTGTCGTTACAATTCAATAAATGTCCTTTTCCATATTTTCGCTTTCATTCGCTCTTTCACCCCTGAATTACACATTAGGGATCAGCGAGAAATCTGTACCTTGTCGTCCGACTAATGATGTAAGCTTTTCCTTAGTTCCTGATAGTTCCGTGTGGGCTCCGGATCATTTACGGCAGGGATCGGATTCCCAAAGATTCTTACCTTAATACTTGCTCAGCTAGCGAACATACCTGGCTTCTGCGATGCAATATGGATGAGTTATTTTTACCCACTACCTTTTCCTATTTTTCTTTTTCCTGTGCTTGGGAAGAAATGCAACGCTAGCGCTGCGTTCCGACTGCTATTTCAGTTGTAAAAATCGTACGACTTCGCTCGATAGCGGCCTGCTGAAGAAGGCGAACCAGCAAAAGTACGAAGCAGAAAAATAAAAAGAAGAAGCCGTTGGTTATCACAGCCCCTTATTTGCAGTCAATCTAGATGTGGCTTCAGAAGTAATCAGCATAATGGTACTAGCTGGCCTGGCAATAAAGTCGCAATTTGTAATGATCGAAGCATTAGGAATATTATGTGTAATACGCGATGTTGCTACACGTATTTCTCCATACGCAAACCGATGGCCGCTGTATTGGGGTGCCTTTGGTGACGGGAAAATCGAACGCACCGCTGCGCTACCTTTCGCATCACTGAGTCTATGCGGCTGTTGTGCGATAGCTGCGACACGAATAGAGCAGTCGGTAGCATAAGTTCCCTGCATATTGAATCCTCTCATCGGAACTGCTAACTATTGGGAACGTTACATTAGTGATTGTTATATTGGCAACACGTGTGCGCACTGCAGGACGAATGTCTTTACCAACGATCTGATAGGGACCTCTGGTTATTACAAACGTCTATCTCTGCAGTATATAAGGAAGCATAGCGCAGCGCTATGTGAGGAGAGCGACAGGTAAAAGAGAAGAAAGAAGGGATACGTTGGTTAGGTTAGTACCCGTTTCATCGACCATCATTTCAGGGTACGTCTATTCCTTATGGGAAATTTCATTGATTTCTTGGTTTGACGTCACAAAACTAGGATATCATTATGAGAGGCGCCGTAGTGGAGGGCTCCGGAAATTTCTACCGCCTGGGGTTCTGTAACGTGTACTGACGTCCCGCAGCACACGGGCCTCAGCATATTGTCTCTATTTAAATGCAGTCATTGCGGCCGGGATTTGATCCCGCGACATTCTGATCAGCAGCCGTGTGCTGTGGCCACTATAAGCCACTGTGGTGGGGCTCTCTATGGAAGAACAGGTGGGTGGCCTGTGGCACTGGAAATCGAACCCAGTACCTCCCGCATCGTAGGTGGACGCTCTACCATTTGACCACCACTTCGGTGACATAGTTAATCTCAAAATTACCCTGTCTGTGGTTTCTTACTCATGTGAATGTCGATTGGAGCGCTACGGGATAGCGCCGTAGTGCCATTATTCGCTCGCGGTTTTGCAACATGTAGTACTTTAGAAAACTTTCTCGGATAATAATTTAACAGATATAACCTTAGTTGCAGAACGCGTCAAATTCTTGAGAGTTACAGTGCAAGCAAGAAATACATTCTACGCAGCTGCGGTCGACAACACTGTGCCCCAACAATTTTAAATATTAGAGACTCAACAAACAGTATCAACTTAGCCATGTGAGTTCACGTATTGGAAGGACAGTAATGCCTTGTACTCTCGAAGTATACGTCATTGGTGAACGAAAACGAAAGATTAACGCGTGTCCATCGATGTTTCTTTTCCGTCACCGTTTGCCATTGAGCTTCTGTCCAGTATTCGGCCAGGAACGAGACAGAACGGTCTTCCGTTAGGGTATTTTCGAAATGGATCGATCACGAATGCACGGTATCACTCAAACGCCAGCCCTTGACGCTCCTTCCATGTCCAAGCCATTCCATTGTGACGCCGTGACGCGTTTCGCCATGTCGATATTTCTGCGTGTATAACAGCGAAAATCCGGGACAATACATTGCTTTCGGGCTTGAGCCCTGAGAAGAAGCGTGCCCCGGGGAGAAAGAGCCTGTCGTTCACGAGGTCCAGCAGTCGTAAAACAAGAGGAGTAAAAATCAGGCCATTACGCCTCGAAGAACTGCACGTTTATCGCCAACATCGGGAGTGCTAACGTTGGGAGAGGTAGCAAGAAAAAAAATACAAGAAACAATTCTTGAGGCTGTGAAAACACAGCTCCTAAAAAAAGAAGAAGCACAATACGAGTGATGCGTGGTGCGCGCCAAGAAAATGTAGACTGGCGCGACAATTTCCGCCTTCACGCAGGAGGAAAATCATCCGTGTCTTGGGAGACAACTCTGCCAGAGTTGGCGGGCGATATCTGGCCAGCGCGCCTTCCCAGTAGGAAGGTCCAAAATTAACCAGGGTGCACCCGGTACCGTCAAGTACAGGGCCCGTTTTAACTTATGCCTGTGTACGTGCCTCATGAGTGACCGATGCCTGTGAACTTGTTATTGCCGATGCCAAAGGAAACAACACATGCAGGGCATTACGCCGGCACTAGCCACTTCCGTAAATCGATACTGTGACTGTTAGATTTCGTGTATCGTACAGTTTTAAGCGTGCTGCGTTCACTTTCAAAAATTGTAGGCGTGAGCACAACTTAAATTTCGTCATGTGGTGCAAAAAAAGACAGCTGAAGCCAGTTTTACGCCTGTGTAATCCGAGTAAACAGCGTAGCTCGCAAGTAAGCGCCACCACCTCGCCAACGCGCATTGAGTTCATTCCTAATCTTCCCTGACGTTCTTTCATCTCTTTCTACACCATCTTCTTTCTTCTCGCTGTCAACTTTCTCTATCTTCTTTATATATAGCACGCTCTCTTCCTTTCCTTCCTCCTCCTCACCATACTTCTCTTTCCTATCCCTTGCTATACTACACTGTTCCCTTTCCCACCACCTTGCCACCATGCTCTCTATTACTGGCTGTGCTGTTCTGAAGCTCTGCTTGGCACATAGCCAGTGTCTGTGGCGCATAAACGTCACGTCATGTTTTCCCCTCTTCCTTTCTCTTTTCCTTCCTTCTCACCCTCGCATCACTTCCCCCTTCTCTTCCCCACCCCCTTGCTATACTGTACTATGCACGTCTACGATATATGTTAGGAGCTGCTTACACATACCCGCTTTCTATGCCGCACACCCGCCCTTATGCAGTCGCGGCTGAGGGCATACGAACGAAGGAGAAGAAAGAAGTCCGCGTGCAAGTGTCGCACATAGCGCATTTCATAGAAGTGCGCGCGCTTATTTCATGATGATGATAATTTCCTGCGGACGCCTAACAGCGTACCTCCAGCTTGAACAGGTACAAAAAAAAAAAAACACCAAAGGAATGCATGAGATTCGTCACAAGGAAGTTTTTTCTGCTACGTTTGGAGCTGTTCGTTTGGAGCGTTCAGGCTAGGTTATACCTAGCCTGAACGTCAGTCTCTTCGCAGGAACTCTAGCGAAATAAGTGCGCGTACTTATTTCTTCTCGCGCGCTCGAACCACCCGTTCCCTCAGCCCAATACCACAACATGGCGATTGTGCGAAGTCCAAGGTGCGGCAGCTGAAATAAACACTCCTTAAAAAAATCAAGTCAAACGTGTGCGTAACCTCTTAGGAAACCCAGGAAAAACAAGGGGCTGCACATTCCAGCTTCGCTGGTCGACCATTTTAATTGAGTGGAAGGGCCAAACTTATTTTTTTTTTACTGGCGCTCTTCGCATAGCTTCAACGCAACTATATTGCTGAACTGACTACAAGAGGAAAACCTTAGAAGAACGACACAATATCTACATGAGCACAGGTTACTCACGTGCATGCATTCGATAAAGCACGCGACGGCGTTTTACTGGTACAACACACTCTCTTGTGATACTCTCTCGTCGTAACCATGAAAAAAAAGTGATAACCATTCGTGCTACGCAATCAGATAACAGAAGAAATAAAAATAAACATCTTAATCAATTCTTGTAGTAAGCCCAGAAGGATTCTCATTATATAACAACACGAATGAAACGGATATTATATGAGTTATAGGCAATTGTTAACTGCTGTAACAGGGGATTGGGCGCTTGTGTGGATGAAAGCATATCCGTGTAGTTAATCTCCTTAATATTACAACCGCGTATTTTCCTGCCCAGAGAGCCCGAGAAAACATTGTGGCACACCGTCGGTGGCAGTGTAAACAAAGAATCCACTGACGGTGCACATTGTCGGAAGGCGAGACACTATTGGGAGCTCGTCGCCAGCACTGGGGACGCGGCGAAGAAAGCTGGTGCAGCACACGACGGGGGGAGATCGGGAAGGGGGTGAGAAAAGCGGGTAGCGGCGAGTGAGACGTCGTTTGTCGAGTGTGCCACGAAAACGACAACGACGGTGGCGATGACACTCTCCACGGCTACCCCCTCTATTGTTGTTCTTTTGAGTGATTCGGCGCCTGATATTTGGTTTCACGCTCTGCATTTCCTTTTTTTTTTCCTGGTCCACGCCGGGCAGCATCATTTTTCACGGCCTAATTTGAAGCGCGTTGCCCAGGACATCTGAATCGAGCTGTATGGGTTTGGACCGGCGCCAACCTGGAGCATCCGAATAGTAAGTTCACAAACAATCCGGTACTGTGTCGACGCGTTCGGCGCCGTCCCTATTGAAGCCAACTTGTGGCGAATATTTTTGACGTCGCCCTCTTAACATTTTATTTGCACTCCCGAGTATACGCTTCCGATGATAACCTGCGTGAAGCCCTTGAGCGCTATGGGCTGTCGTCATGATGAGAGTTTCAAACCGCTCGTCAAGCTGGTGCCAGTGGTCGATCGTCTTTTGAGCCGGCCACTTCCTCCAGAATGACACCTTTTTCTTACTGTAGTAGCTAAGAAGCGCTGTGAGTTTCCCTTTCTTTTTTTTTTTTTCGACGGTTGCGATCACGAATCCACTATCTAAACTTGCAGTAGCAACCATGATTTTTTTTTTTTTTGCTTCGTGCTTAAGCCAACAAAGCATAATCTGTCGCTGCCATTCTATCATTCCATTTCCTATTTCGTAAATTCCTGACAGTGTTAACAAGCCGACATGGGTAATTCACATAGATCATGCAGAATAGTGTGAGGTGTGCATTCATGCCACCTATAATGTGCATATTATACATCTAACCCGGTGGACCATGCTCTAGGCCGCCATCGGCACTGCAGGTTATGAAAGCACTGCTGCACCTTCTAACTACAAGCGAACTGTGCAACTGTCTGTATATATATTACTGCGAGATGAAAACTTACTTCCGCGCACGCATTACTTTTATTCTTTTTCTAGGCACTCGCACTCCCCCGCAGCGTAGGATAGCAGACCAGTATACATCTCGTTATGGGGTCTCTGAAACGATCGGCATAGTGTCGCTGATTAGGCTACGGCATCATCAAATCATTCACACCATAAATTAAGCAAAGAACATTGCACCAAGGCATCTAAGGGCTCGTTTGTGCCGCTTTCCTCCTCACCACTGCTTTTCCTCCTCAACTCGTTTCGCTTCGAGCTCCACGAAAGCGACGGCTGCGCCTCCCATGGCAGCCGTGTCTGAGGTCTCAGCGGCAATATGGGACTGCTATATTCGCTTTGGAGGCCTACCGTGGATTGAGCCGTGCCGAGATGGCGTGAATATTTACCTTAGTGCGTGTGATGTGTGAAGTGCGCGACCAGAAAGCGAGTTTGAAAAGTGCGCGCGAAAAGCAGAAGTGACGCAATGAAAAAGACGACGACTTGAGAAGACGCTCGCGGACCGGGAGGACGGCACATGAAAACGACGACGAATGAGAAAGGCGTGGCCTTGCAAAATTAAATAAGATATGAAAAGTAAGCAGCCAACCACAAACATCCACGGAGTTCCTAGGGGCCACTGGCTGAATAACACGGTGGCACAGTGGTGGCCAATCAGACAGGAACAAGTAAGCCGAAAGACAAGAAAAGCTTGCGGCATCGGGATTCTCGGGGGTTCCACGAAAGAGTTCCAGGCAGGGGAGTTCGAGGAAGGCAGCGGATCGTCCACCGGGCCGGGCGTTGGAGACGGCAGTCGGGTTCCGGACCCGAGCCACCAGGGCTTCACCCGACCGGGACCTCCTGCTGACCTGATCCCAGCCATTGGAATCCCAGTGGCTCGCAAGCTGCAGGCGAGGACTTCCTGAATCTTGTGCCCGCAGGCATAGTGTGAACAGTCGGGCTGCGGGCCCGAGTTCCACACCGAGACGCCTGGCCAAGATGCCGGTACCATGTCATCGAGCTGCCTAACCGCCCACGTCCTCCGTCGCCATCAAACATCTGGCATCGTGTTCTTCGTAGGTCTGCTGCACTTCGCTCACTTGTTCACTCAAGCTCATCGGTGATTTGGTGAGCCATGCACTTCTCTCGCGTCGCCTTCACGCATCACCGTCGAACCCTTAGACATTAAACTGCCAGGACTCTCGTAGCTCCTATAGAGACCTTATTAGGACCTACTGTCTTTTCAATTTTGTTTCTCTCTCAAGTGCTTGTCATTTAGTTTGTCTCTCTTTGCAACAGTTTAATTAAAAGTTGTGTGTGTGTGTCGTGTTGTGTGAAAAACGGCTTTGTCCTCGATTAGACTCTCGGAGGCTTCGCCTGAGAGAGTCGTCCTAAAACGAATCTATAAAAGAACCTGCATTAAATAATCATCACAGTGCGCCGTCGACGAGCACATCGTGCGCCGGCGGTGCAAGTGTACGCCGTCAGGTGCCGCGGCGATACCAGTGGCGCTCATGGCGTCAGCCCGACAAAAACCAATCACATCGCTCCTTGCGTGCCCGTTGCAAGTCCCATGGGCAGGGGCCTCTTAATTTGAGTAGCGTCGGTTTTTAAAGGTGCGAATATTTAAGACTTTGTAGTAAAGTACACGTGTAATGCAGAGCGCTGATACTGGCGTGCTAATGACCAGGGACACTTGAGATACCGGCGTAGTGCGTTTGTGCAAAATCAACAAAACCATTTGGGTCTCCCTTTCGAGACCCTTTTTTTAGAGGCTTCCTGCTCTTTGCCATTTTCCTTTTTCTCTCTGTATGTGTATATATATTTCATGAGCCATTTTCAACTACCCTTGCAAGTTTCTCGTTTTCCGTTCTTGCCCCTTCACAAACGATACAAAAAATTTTATATGCATGAATACCGCCTCTTTGTTTATACTTCTCCATTACATTGCAATATGAATACAAGTAACAGACCATTCTACAGGCCTTGAGCGCGGACCTCTCTCCCTTGGAGTTTCTGAAACCTTTTTTTCTCTCTCTCACTGCTGTGCCATGATTCCCACCACGTTTTCTTGGTTGATTGCAATCACCAGCCCATTACCGACCTATTTTCTTCCCGTTTTCTCGTTGCTTAATAAAAGCAAGCAGCTCCAGGATTTAATTTCAGGGAGCGATGGCAGGACTGGGAGGGCATGCAGAATGATGGAGTGAGATGGGAGGGTTTGGACCGAGTCACGACAACTGCGGCTGTGAGGCGCAGTAACGCCTATGCACGTACTCGAGTGTCTTCTCTGCCATTGGCCGCGACGCTAAATTTAAATGTAAAAGATTCTGTTTTTGCAGATAATGATTCAAACAGTGATACCGCTAACGCATTTTTGTGTGATAGCATTATCACCTTGAGAAAAGGGGAGAGAGAGAGCGCGCGTGTGTGTGTGTGTTGTGCGTGCGTGCGTGCGTGCGTGCGTGCGTGCGCGCTTCTGTGTCACGCTGGCATTAACGTTGCGAATAACTATAGCATTCAAAAGGCTAGATGCCGTGTAGCAGCCAATGGGTAATTTACAGGCGAGCGGGTGCCTTACGCACACAAGCAAACGCAGACGCTGGAAAGCGTCCTCGCTCTGCCCAGGCACTTAATAAAATTACTTGACCCTTCTAGTGTTATCGATTTAGAGAAAATCGAATTGAGCGCAATCAGTGAAGGCTGGCAACTGGAGCTTTTAAGGTCATGTTTCAGCTGCTCATTGTTAGGGCTGCTTGATTGGAGAACTCGTCAGACAAAATCGTATGTATACGAATACTCGGATATCACGGACATCGCGTAACACGTTGAGCTGTTATTGTTCTGATTTGGGGAAGGGAGAAATACGAAGGAAACAATACGAAATCATGGCCGTAAATGTATACGCTGCGCTATTCACCAGCTTTTCCGTGCTGCTAACTCCAAGACAAGGTATGCTTATTCTTGCTCTCACTTTGAACAGAGCATATGGAACTCAGGTAGGCACTTGCATTGTATGCCGCGAGTTATTACATTTCACGAATCGTGCTGTTTGGAGGCCGTATTCAAGCTTTCCTTTACGCTGGAAGAAATCGGCTCAACGCTCAATTAGTTGTTGCGTGGTTCAATTATACAACGTGTACTGAAGTCGTTGTTGGGCATGACAGTGAGGCGATACCAGCTGTCTAAAGCTTTACAATATATGCGCTTCGAAATACTGGCGCACCCACAGTATGGCTATTGAATGCCCGGCATATTGTATGGTGCGAGCTACAGCCTAACTTCCAAACAAAGTTGAGTCTGCACCACCTATACATAAATTGCTCTGCCGCTGCTAATTTCTGTGCTGTGAGGATTGCGCTATACACTTTGCCACAGAGTATGAAATGCTACGCGATGAATTCGCTGAAGAAATGTTCACGGTTTTCGGAATGAACTTTTCCTTTTGCTGTCAGGTAAGTAGACACAGACCACGTAATACAGTGAAAGGTAAACAAGCCCAATAACACGTTTGACTTAAACACTTGAGAGCTAGAGAGACGCAGCAAACACTAAAGAAAAGAAAGCTCTCGCTCAGCTTGTAATGGCTGGTCTCCGCACTCTTCCGAGTTCAGAGGTCTGAGCTGTTCATCAATTGAACCTCGACCTTACGCGTCGCATACTAGGAAAACGACAGGGGAATTAATGCAATTTTTACACTCGACCCGCACATACCTTGTACGCGGACGATTTATCTGTCTGGTGCAACTCGGGAAACGATGGCGAGATAGGGGAGCCCCTCGAAGCAACAGCCGAAACTGTAGACCGGTATGCTGGAGAGAGAGGCCTCCAGTGTGCACCGGAGAAGTCGGAGCTGCTAATCTTGAAAAACCCGAGGAAAGCAATAGCGCAGAATATTTTGGTGCATATAAATAAGCAGCCAGTTCAACAACCAACGGAGATCAAGATCCACGGAAAATATATCCCGCAAGAAAGGCCGAACACAACTGCATTTAAAAAGCTTTCTACATCCATCGAGCAAGCCCTGCGAATGATACATCGTATCAGGAATAAACACTACGGCATGAAGAAGAGGACGCCATTCACCTCATACAAGCGTTTGCGGTATCGCGCATAATGTATGGGACAGCATTCCTCAATCTCTCCAAAACGGAAATTGAAAAGCTGGAGGTTCTGATTCGGAAAGCCTACAAGGCGGCCCTGGTACTGCCAAATTCCACGTCAACGGCAAGCCTCATGGCGCTAGGGGTGCACAATACCCTACAAGAGATGTGGGAAGCACAACGGCTCTGGCAACTCCAGCGGCTCGCACTCACAAAGCTGGGCAGGAACGTGCTCGAAAATGTGCACATTAATATGCCCTATACCACGGAGAAGAGATAGGAGCTACCGCGTGAAATCAGAAGACAAATCAAAGTGCTCCCGATATCAAGGGTTACGCACCCTCCTACAATGCTGAAACAAGAAGAGCAGGAGCAGCAGCTCTGCAGAAGGCATGGGACGAGAAAGGTGACACACTATACGTGGATGCATCAGGACCAATTAAGGGAGCAATGACCATCGTGACCTCAACCCCTTAAGGATCACTGATAAATTGCGCCTCAGTGAGAACACCAAACCCGACCCATGCGGAGGAGGTAGCTATTGCCTTATCCATAGCATCTAACCACAATGCCGTTGTCTTCACGGACTCGCAGAACGCCTGTCGCAATTTCGAAAGAGCCATGCCAGAGCGGAATCGCAGGACAGTGACAGCGTAAGCTCGAGGAGCGACCTTCTTAGAGGTCATTGTAAACGCTTGGGGATTTCGCCAAAGTGATCGGGTCATCAGGTATATCGAAAACCAAGTCAGGTTGCTGTCGGGGTTGCTCACGTCACCTGTCGCGTGACGCATGGTGCGATACGACAAAACTGCTTCACGAGGCAGCGCTTTGTAATAATGATGGCGGAAAAATTGAAGATCATTTCATAATGATGATATCGATGATGCCTCTGTAATGGGTGCAGAGCTACAAAGCATGCACCCCTGTGTTTTTTCAAGTGATTCCTCGCACTCCTTATGAAATCCACTTTCCGCGACGCGTAGTGGCATATTACTATTTTGTCACGTAACATTACATTTGTTAATGCATTTCCTCGGCAGGCTTTACACCTTTTTAGGTCATTTAGCGATGATTTTTCAAACACAGGCGTAGCTGAGTGGTAGAACACTCGACTTCCACGCGGAGGGACGTGGGTTCGAATCCTGCCTTGGTACTGGTTATTTTTTTCTAAAATATGCGCGATTGTGGTTACGGACACTGGCGAAGGCGGCGAACAACTATGGCGCCAAAAACGGCCCTTATTGTGATCTCATAACAGCTTACGTTGTAATAACAGATTCATTCACAAGCTGGCGAGGTGATTTCTCATGAAGCATCTACGCGTCAGTCATCTGGTTTCCTGGTCGCCTGGAGCCAACCGGAGGTAACGAAGCCGCTCATAGGCACGCCCGAGCTCTTCTATACCGGACGTCTCCCCCCCGATGACTGTGCAGGACACAGCGACTTAACAGCCTTCGCAATGTGAACTATCTCGCGCTGTATAGAAAGGCCAGGCGAGCATATCCAACACCACACATGTCTCTTAATAACATGGAGGAGAAAGAATACCCTCCGATTAATACAAACAAGCACATTCCCTACACCTACTAAATTGCACCAGTGGTGCATATACCACATGGTGTGGGCCTGCCATTATAAACCTTACGTAAACCTCATTCCAAACCACCTGAAGGAGTAGTGGGAGGCCATTCCGCTGAGTGGTGGCCCTGACCGCGAGCATTGGCTGGTGGAGAGAGCCAACGCACACGACCAATGGACTGTCGGACTGAGCAGCCCACACACATGCTCATCGTTTCCCGCAAATAAAAATGTTTTCGACCACATGCCTACAGCCCTGTAATTGAACAGGCACCTTCCTTTCTCCTGGTACAATCATCGCTTTAACCAGGAGCATGGTAGCGAACCGGACGCTCATCTGGTTGACCTCACTTCCGCTTCTTTCTTCTCCTCTCGGTCAATTCACCAGCTCGTTATAGTCAACGTACATATAACGAATTCCTTAGTGTGTAGACGAGTGGGAAGGTCACGCTAAGAAATAGAAATTGTTGCAAACTCGCTCCTTAATCACAACTACAGCTGCTCTGCAAGTTTACTTTTGGTCCACGGACGCAGCAGGTTCCACGAGCATCGAGATGCAAATCTGGCGCAGCGCGAAGCTACCCCGTATATATTGCAGCCGTCGAGCACCTGCGTTTGAGTGAACGCTACTGGGAGCTTGGAACAGCGATATTAAGTGAACGACGTTACTATGGAGACCCGTGACTCGGCATACCGATGAAAACCGACGAACTTGCTCCAGTCCTTCGGCGCCTTCGTACACCTGTTTAGAATTCACTCCAGGGATATCCCCATGAATCAAATAAGGAAAAGGACAAAAAAACACACTTTGTCGCTTTGAGCCCCGTACGGCTTCGCCTATAAGCAAGCAGCTCTGTCGGGCTTCGTTACGATACTATGACTACGCATCTTCAAGCACAGGTCGATCAATACTCGTGGCAAAAAAAAAAAAAAAGAAGGTAGAGGTTAGGATTATCACAAACAGTTGCTCCTACGGGGTAAAAAAGAAAGAGAACTCGGTAGCGTAGTTCTTACACGATTCAAACTTGCAACTTTTGCTGTCACGACTGTTAAACTTGTTTCTTTAGAACGGAACTGAAGGACTCTTTGTATGTCTTGCGTGTCAGGTCTATCTTGAATATATGCGTTTCTGCGCGAAATGGCAAGGAAGAAACAGTCAAAAACAAGCTGAGCATGTTCAGATGACGGTAAAACATGCGACTTCTAAGCTCTTAAATTTCAGTGAATACGCGGCGAAATAAATACTTCCATAGTTATTAGATTCCATAGTTATTAGATTATTGCATTTCGAATATTTGTGGGGGAACTACAACCATGTGCAAGTTCCAAAAGAGGCGCTTTAACAAAGGAGTTTCACATCCTTCTCAGTCACTAATTATCATGGAGCGACTATAATCGCACCATACCTGCACAATTTCGTGGTACTGAACATTCCACTTAAGGAAGAGAACGCAGTAATGTAATGATTCGCGCGTTTTCCACTAATTAATCATAATTGAATTTTATTAACTAAATAATCCAATGTCAAGCTCGTTCTACTTACGAAAAGAAGAGTGGAATCTTAGCTTAGAAATAGCATGGAGTTTTTTTATTGGTTATATTCATTCCGAGCCAATAAAAACCACACATTTAACTGTGCTCCCAGAGCAGAATACGCCTACATTCCTTGTATTTTTTGTTTTGGTATCACAATTAAATGGATGGTCTTTGCTGGGTCGTAATAAATACAACCAATAAGAAGATTACGTACTATATTTTTTTATTACTGTACATGTTTTGAACATTTTCCTCTATTACCCCCTTACGCAATGCCTCTAGGCGCCTGTAAAGTACTTTTAAATAAATAAATAATTAATAAATAAGTAGGACATTATTGACAAAATGGAAAGAAAATATCTCGGAACTTTAGGCACGACGAACTACCCGTCGAACATCGTGCTATCGGCAGGAATTCGCATAGCATTGAAAAAATAAATCCAAGCCAATTCCATTGCAGTGAAACCTGTGTGAAGTGTGGAGCAGTGATTAGCCAGTGTTTCGAATTATTTAGTTTGATTTTATCTCATTACCCGAATAATTTTCCTTATATATATTTATTTTTGTACTAATATCGATCCGTTTGGTTCATTTCTTACAATTATTTATCGGTTTTACACGAATTCATTGGTGTATGGTAGGTCTGTGTTGCTGCGGCGCACGGATATGCCTGTGTTTGCCTTGTGTTTTCCTTGAGTTTATCGTCGGCGTTTTCGAATTATTTTGGCATAATTTGATCTCATTATGCGAATAATTACCCTTAATGTTCACCTTTGTTTTATTATACTAATGGCGTTTATTATAACAATTCCTTATCTAAGGTCATTCTAGCCGGTTTTGGTCAGTTATTAGCATGTATTGGCCCTCTTTTCAACTGCACTTTCATAAGCGTTACAACGGCATTAGTAAACGCCGAGAGCCCGGGCCTCCAAACTGCTCCGAAGTTAAAATAGAGTCAGTGTGCATGCTGGTCACTTCATCCAAAGCTCAATATATCTTGCACTTTCTTGGGCACAAGACGAGTACGCTGGCAAAAATAATTTGCGCTGGCAAATAATTTGCGCTGGCTGTACATAAAAAGATCACAGGGGTCGCCCCCGTAAGCCAAGTTACACACATAGTTCTCTACGCTTTCTTCTCTCTCTCTGTCTGGTTTTCTTCGCATATAATAACAGCGGAGTTCTTCAGCGGATGAATACACGGCTGGAAATTCTTTCTCGTGTCTCCCCAGACATTTCAGTAAAAACGGAAGGAAAGCCTTCGACGCTTGCCAATCTGATCGCTTTCGTGATTAGTGTCGTAACTCATTTACATCCTGCACAGGTTGGGGTTGGGTGCCTTCAGATGACGTTTAGAACTTTTCTTTTTCAATTCCCCATATACTTGTAAGAGCAAGACAACATGACTGCACAAACACTGCAGACAAGAAAATAAACAGTGTATTGTCTATATGGCAAGTTTTTCGCTTTCTACGAAATGCCAAGTAATTGATTAGAATGATATAATAATAATAATAATAATAATAATAATAATAATAATAATAATAATAATAATAATAATAATAATAATAATAATAATAACGGGAAAGTCGTTTCATTATAATTTGCTCGCAAAATATGCCGCTGGATCGGTTTTTATACGTCCATCTGACCTATCTGACCTGATTATCAGTCATAATTGGTGTGTTAAGGTTCACTCTTCCGTTAGAGGCCCCTGCTCGTGCATAGCTTTTTTTGCACATAATTCTACTGACCGATTGCACTGTGGTTACTATGGTCAGTTCCCTCGTCACAGCGGGGATCCTATACAGGCTTTCGCGCACGTCAACCCGGGAAAGGAAGCGTTCGCTGTTAGCCCGCGCTTCCGGACAGGTGCAACAGACGACATCGACATCCACTTGGACCACGACGTCCTCCCGAATGCATTAAACAAATATCTCCTCGCTTGCTTATTCCACCGTAGTTTGGCATCTCAGCGCAGCATGTCTTTATCGTTGTCATATATAGTTGTGCCTTTTGTTTATGCGTTTCATTAGTGGGTCAGTCGGTCCGAAAAAGGTCTGTCAGTTCGTGGCTGAATAAAATATGGGCACCTCGTGGAGATAGTACAATGCCGGAGCGACGAGCGGGAGTAGTAGGGCGGGCTTCTAGCATGCAGGTGAACGTAAGCTCACCACTGAAAAAGCGCAGCACCAAGTCGATCACGGAGATGCCGAAACACCAGATCGAGTAGTGCCCGAGTCAAAATGGACTTCCGATCTGCAAACGAGCACGGGCAAGTTCCGGAGATAGTGAAATACGGAGTTCGCCCTCATTAGGTCATTACCCACAGCAATGCAGGCGTAGAATGCACCGTTTAAGCCATTTGTACGCACGCAGCGGCTGCCGGGTCAGGAACAACAACGACACGTGTATAATTACGCGGCGTGCTTGAGCACATCTAAGCCATCATACGCCAAGCATGCGTACAAGAGGAAGCACGAAGATTAATTACAAGACGCACGAAAGAGGAAGTATGTTGGCGCAGAATGCGTAGCGCGACATACGAGTCTACGTGAGTGACTATCACAAGCATAGGAAAACACAACTTTTCTGCGATGTGCGCACAGGGAAGCCGCAGCACAAGTATAAGTCCTCACGCTATGCTTAGCTTAGATAATTATTGTTCAGTGAGGTGCCGCTTGATATATTGTTTCAAAGCGGCGGAAGAAATTAGGCAGCGTTGCAGGAGCGTAGGACTACGGTGGTCATGTCACCACTGGAGAAAGGGAGCCCTAAGTTATATGCTCGGAGGTAATGGCGAAATACATTTTTATTAGATATGTTGCCCGAAGGCTAAAAGATAATAAGTCATATTCAAAGGCAAATAATCCCTGCATGAAGGCCCCATGGCTCGCAGATAAAAGTTGCTACGGTTCTTGAAAGAGGCTTCAAAGAAAACCTGTTGTCTGTGATGTTCTTCTGTTTATGGTGAAAGTAACGTCCACCTCCTCAAGTTATCGAGTACTGCAGGAGGAGGACTATAATCGTGCTATGCGCATCAGGCGAATTTTGCAGATTAAAGCAAACACCTAGAACATCACGAGACACTCACAGTTCTCACGGTAAAGACGGATGGATATGAAAAAAGATAAAAAGAAAGTATGCGCTGTAGAATTCACAACAGTGCGACAATTTCATTGTAATAGTTGTCCTTACCAGGCATCAATGAAGTGCTATCAAGCTGTTGTTAGCCAACGTTATCATCAACTTTGGTGAGCTGTGAAGGGCAGATAATAAAAATTCAACACAAGCGCGCGAGGAAAGTCATTATATGGCACACATATAAACAATTACACCCTAGTTGATGTCGCATCGGTAGGTTGGTTAGAAATATGCTGTTAGATCGCTGCATTCGGTGAAACAGTGAACAATCCATGAAACACGTACAGACATGTATCCCACTTGCACAAGCTCTCATACTCCTGGATACGTCGACAGGAAGTGCACCTATAAATGTTAGGAATAGAAGTTATTTATTTTTTTTTTGCATAAGAATAGTTCTATATTTTACTTGCTACACCCACAATAAAAATTATGGCTCGGATAACCGCTTTGAAAAGTTCAAAGAAAAATATTTCATCGCCACGATGTGATGTGTGTGCAAGGTGCACCCGTATTGACACAGCACATCTTGTACCATTTCCCGTGTTCCTCTCTCCTCTCCATCAATTACGCATTCCTTATTCCTCTGCTTGGGCTGCGTCGGTGCTCTACATTACCAGAAAGGTGGTTGAACTATAAACACTATACCCCTCTCAGTACTGTCGCACACACGTTGTATCCGCCCGATTGTTTGCAAGGTAAGCAAAAGGGCAACCACTTTGCACAGAAAAAGAGAGAGAGAAAAAAAAAGCACTAAACGCCGACGACATGAGATGAGGCGAGAAAAGAAGATTACGGGGGCCTTTCAAAGGGCCAAGCAAGCAACCTGCAAAAGCAGGACTCATAAAAGCGCAGGCGAACCTCAATCATGACGTGAGCAAGGACGTGACAGCGGAGCTGATTGCGACAGCCCTTCTTTATTGACAGCTGCGGCGCACCCTCTGTGGCCCTGCAAGAGGCCGAGCACCTGATGCTGTCAGCGCGGCCTCGTCAGTTCTTCAGCGTACGTGGCTCTGTCGTTGCTGGACCACATGATTTCCAGGCTGCTCACGGCGCCGATGTTCCAGCTAACCGTCCGTAAATACCTGAGAGAACGGCCGTCGTCCCTTCCATCTATCGGCGAAATTGGATGGATGTAGTTCGTTGATAATGCGTCATAGCTGTGTCTACATACGTGCGACTTGCCTTCCCATTGCAGAGATGTGCTTCTGGTATGCTGGGACACCTGCCGGCGAAGTGGTTGCCGACGAAGCTACCAGTGTGTAGCAGCTTGGGCTAGTTGGTTTGTGTTCATGATGGCGAGTTTCACAGCGCGCGAACATAGGAAAAAATGCGACAGAGAAAAAAAAGTGCTGACTTGGAAGTCAGCGCTTTTTCTTCTCTGTCGAATGATAACTTCATGATGTCGAAACTCGCCATCATGAAGTTACCAGCTTCGTCTCCTGAGAGTATGTCTCCTTCCTTGCCTCCTCCCTCCAATCTCTCCGTGACGTGAGCCAGAAACTTGGCGTGAGCCAGAAAAACCTCGAGCATTATATCCCCAGCTGTTCGACGTATACTCGCGCGGAGGTCCTATAAATGCCGCCTCAAAAGCTTAACCTTCCTTCACGACTTCCTGCCTTAATTAGGCCAATTAGACGTTAGTCCAAGCGAAACGTCATTTTCTTCATTATGAAAAATATCAAAATCTACTCGAATAAGTAAACCCCCAACGCCATTCGTGGTTTAAGCCTCTAAATCTCTGTCGTGTTGGCTTCGAAACGCAGGCTTTTGTAGATCCCACTTGTTTAACCTGAGACGTCATTACTGTCGAAACTTCTTTTGTAAGCGTAGTAGCGTTCTTACCGTAGACCTCAATTATATGTTCAGTTTATTGAACAGGTCTGCCCTAATGAACGCGACATAAAAGGAGCGCCAAAAAGCACAAAGAAGTCACCAAGCTGATGGTATGCAAGAGCAGCTTTCAAAGCAGTGAAAGTCTGCATGGAGCTTCCGGAATATGGGAGGATGAGACTACGTAGACCACAACAAAAAATAATAAAAGACGGTACATCGATGGCTTTTCAAACCACGCCAGACTATTGATATAAAGACTCGCCTGAATACTAATACGTACTCCATCATGAGTATCGTAACAGAGCTTCAACCTCGTTATGGCACTGCTTCGGCAAATACATGTGCACACCTGACAACACGGTGAGACCATTTTTGCCATCCATGCACGTCGGGGGACCAGTAGTTTAAGATTCAGTGAAATGAGTAAAATGAGTGAAATGAATAAAGAGTCATCGGACATTGAATAAAACGACGCACTAACTGTACACGCTGATATGTTGCCCATCTCAGTAGACAAAATCGCAAGCATTGCGATGACACACAGTCTGTGGCCCCATTGACAAAAGATGGGCCTTTCTTCTAAACGCACCCCAGCTTACAACAAGAAAAGGCAATCAAACCGTAGCAAGTAAAAACAAGTTGTGTAAAAAATAAATCAACTTGCTTCTGAATTGAAGAATGATGTTCCCTTCGCGTCGAGCTTTGAGGTTCCACTCCTGTGACACTTTCGTCGCGTGTTTTCTTAAATGGCGTTTTACGTGTAATTGTAATATATAGTAATGCATATTCTCTGAGTGGCCAGAGTAATGTCTGTCTCAACATATCTTCTAACCTGCGAATTCACTGGCTGCAATAGGTAGCTTTCGTTACGTACCTTAAAATATTTGGAAATAATTTATTACGTGAACATGATTTTTCTTTTGCTAGCGAATTGCGTTGTCCTTTTTTGTCGTGTGACTAGTGTGCATGCATACTGAATAACTGAACTCACGACGTAAAATCATCAACATACTACTTGCGACCTTTGAGTATTACTTCATAATACCAGTGTAACTCGCGTTGGACTGTATCACAAGAGCAATGCAAAAGAAGAGTGCGTTCAGGATTTAACGTCTTGGACTGCTCTAAGCATCCACGCCGCCCTTGCGTATAAGTTGATGACGCCTAAACGCCCCGAATTCCATGCAAACAGATTAAATGATTAATGTTTGTTACGTTCTCTCTGGGCTCTGCGAGTCACATCTGTGTTCTTAGGTCTGACGAAACTCCAAGGTGTCAACACGGGCCTACGCATCAAGTACGAGGACACATTCTGCAACGCCAGAGAGCCTTATATCATTTCTGCGGCGCAGTACACCCCGGTCATTCGTCTTTCAAATTGACCTCGCTGCTCCCGTCGGCTAGGCTGCTCTGGCTACACAGTCTCTGCTGCGTAGCTTTGTAACCCTGCTCCCCTTCTTGGTCAACTTTGGAAGTGTGGCGTGCTGGACAGCGATAAGGGAATAAGGGTGTGGATCATGTGCGAGCTCGCCTATTTTTAGGCCCCCCGCTAGTGCCAGCACCTCTGTGTCCAAGCTTCTTGAGAGCGAACTGTTCTGAGCATTGCGTGGTTAGACTAGCATTATCTTTCACTACACAGAGTATTAAGAATAGTGAGCAGGCGCACCCTGAAAACTTTTGAAGATAAATGAACGTGCATTGTTTGTGTCAGCACACCGGGCACGTGTAATTAATTAAAGTGCGCGAAGCTGGACTGTGTTATATTTAACATGGGAGGAGCGAGGGTAGTCTGTCTGAATTACACTGTGCACAAGGCAAGGCATTTGCTTAAACATAAATTTCACGGTTTATATGCTCCAGACAACACACACACACACACACACACACACACACACACACACACACACACACACACACACACACACACACACACACACAAAATGCGCGTTTAGATACAGCGAAAAAACTCGCAGACATATGACAGAACTTGAACACGCATCCAGTTAAGTAAATTCCGAATACAGTTGCATACAAGAATAGCAAAAAATGTGTGGCGACAAACAATTATTCGCATTCAACCGTAGTACCATTAAACATTTTGTATCATGCTGACTCAGCTAAAATGTTTTCAGCGAAGTAACAAAGACGAGCCCCATGCTTCACAATGCTATTAAAACATTTGTATTTTTTACTTTTCTGTCAGCTTAAGCAAACAAGGAAATAAGAACTTCTTGTTCAAGTCCACATTGCAAATAGAGAAGCGAGCGAAAAGATGAGTATGGGCATCTGCATGCATGGACGAACCACATTTTCAAAAGCCTTACTGAACGTAGCGAACACAAAAGAACGCAATGATTTAATATTTTTTTATAATTTTATAACTGATTTCCAAAATTTCGATGTGGTCATGATGCGCTGGCGTTCTAGAAACGCTAAAGACCCTGTAGTGTAATCCTGTAATATTGACCTGCGCATCATTCCGTTCTTATCGTTGATATAATTATGTTTATGTTTATGTGATTTTTGTATTCCCACGAGTACTGTGCGGAATGTATCTCACATATTGTCGTTCGTTCTCGCACAGTATTGCCTGTTCCGGTAGCTTTGCAAATGGGCCGCACTAGGCAAAAATAAACAAATAAATCAGACTTCGCTGTTACGCTTGCACTTTTCATTACACTAGTGTACATTTACCAATTGGGCTCGAGAGCGCCAATACCTGCCAAGAGCCTAATCGCCGGCCCAAAGCTCGTTTTACATCTCCCGTTCCCGGATCACCAACACGTTACGCGATATCCCAATCCTAATTGAAACATGGGGAAGCAGCAACAAGCTGCGCCGTTATACCCACCATTGCGCAAGAATCACGCAACTCCCTCTTTAAATTATTGATGTCGATACCCCAAGCGGACACCTGGAACGGTCCTTCCATTCCAATACCTTAATGATAAACTTAACGCAGAAACATCGCTTGCTCAATTCCCTACCCGCTAGTCAGGAGCACTCACGTTTTTTTTTTTTTTTTGCGCCTGTTAGATTATTCATTATAGGAGGGGAATAATCAACGAAGGGTCCGATATCGCGTCCATGAATACAAATGACGCGCTTACGAAGTCGCCTGATGCTTCAATAACGTAGCGATAGCGAAGGCTCACGGAAAGACAGCAACGAAAGCGTCGTGCGTGAGGTCATTAAATTAGAAGAAGAGGAACCCCAGGCCTCACGAGACAACGAGTAGGCACAATGGGATTACTTAAAACACGACGAAGGCCCGAGCCATCCGACCCGACAGGTTGGCTGCCTGGAAGGCGCCCGAGTATCCGGCAAATGCGTCGGCATCGTCTTCGAGACAGAGTCGGCCTAGCGTATACGGTCCTTTTGAGAGTTTAATTAAAGACATCCTCATAACGCGCCGTCTAGCCACCAGGAGTGCCACCGTACGCTTTTCGAGGCCCAGGCTCGCGCACGCGTGCACAATGGCTTCGCCACTATGTGGAATGGAACACGGGAATAAGTAGAGATTAAATCTGGGGAAAGTGCGCCGCCTAATTTTGGAACAACGGCTTACAAGGACTCGGGTTGGCGGGGTGCATTAATGAATAATGATAGGGCCAAATCCACCCCACGCTCCTTGCACTCAGCGAGAAGAGGTCGAGCGAACGAATGAGAGCGAGCTGACGGCAAGGCCTGAAACGAAAAGGAAATGGGAAGGGGGGGGGGGGGGGGGGTGAGTGGACAGATAGAACGGCTGGGCCATGTCGTTTCGGCTGTATAGAATTGCGCTCCTTCGGCGAGTCTGCAACTCTGGAGTGGATGTTCTTTTGCTTTCTTCCTACTACTGGCTGCAGTTGGGCAAGCCCCGGCAAACTCTTTTATAAAAATAGGGTTTGATGAGCACCGCCGTAGTGTGACACGTTTGATTATGCAACACGGGTCCCCTGGAGCATACGATTACTGCAGCGCTGTTTGTGTAGGATGCCATGTTTCTGAGGAGTTTTCTTAGTGGCGTTCTTTTTTTCTTTTTCTTTTAGGAGAAGGGCAGCAAATGGACGAGATGTTAAACGAAGGAGAACCGATAAGACAATATCGACGACAGAAAGCAGCACAATAAATGAAATAAAAAAAATACATTCGAAAGTACTGCACCCCGCATCAAATAGACTCGATAAGTGTGCAAATTGCCCGCTCTCTCAAGGAGAGGTCCCTTTTTGTCAACCACTTAGCATTACTTAAATTGGGATTGGGCCCGAACGGAAAAGAAAGGTCCTGAAATACAGACACAAGAAAGCGTAGCCGATACTTTTCTTTCTACACATTACTGTCGGTGGCGTATAAGTGAAGCGAGTCTAAAACACTTTCACTCATGCTGCAAAAGTATGCAAATAAAAGGCAGTATTTCGGCAAGCTAATGATCAGGACTCGTATTCGCAAAAACAACGGACGACAAAAAAAGTTCGTAAGAGAAAATATCATCCAATGCCGATGCTGCACATACGATTACAGAATCCTACCGACCAATGGCAAAAAGCACTTACGAAGGAGAAGTTTTGTGAATGCAGTCACGGAACCGCTTGTTCATTTTAAAGGGGTTTGGGTGCCCTTAAGATGCCGATGGGCCATTATTTACCTATATTCTTCCTTTAAGTAGAACAATTGAGCCGATGGCAGGTGACAGTGTACCTATCCCGACCATAGCACAAAGGCATCTATTGATGAAAAAATTACCCTTGAGATTGTTGCAAATGAGGATATTAATTACATATGTGGTGTTTAAGGCACCGCTTCATATTCGCTTCTTGGCCACACTTGGCCCCTGATTCATCAAACACTGCATGTCACCGCCATTTCCATGCCGTTTTGTCAGCTAACTCAGAAAGCGGCACTAATGAGCATTCGTGTGTGGATATTCACAATACCACTTTCCTCATTTTTTGGTGTTTTAATTTGTTCATAGTCATACCTATGGGGTAGTTTTCCTTCGAGCTACCAATGTGAACGTTTCCACCCAAAACATCTACTCACTGTGGAGCGCGTCTAACGAACAAACTGACGTATAACGAGTGCGCCCGCAATTACACACTGAATAATAATAATTTCTGGGCTTTCACGTCCTAAAAGCCAAGATATGGTTGTGACATACGCCATAGTGGAAGGCTCCGGGAATTTCGACCACCTGGGGTTCTGCGGCCGCCGCGCACCAGGATTCGATCACGCGACCTTAGCCACACATTCAGAAATACAACAGTTTCAAAGGCGATGCTGATCAAGCGTACCGCCGGCCTGGAAGAGCTAACCAACGCTTTATGAGCAGTATAAATATGGCTCGCTGGTACCGTTAGGACACCACATTAGAACATGACGGCCCAAGCTGCATAAACGTGGCGGAAAGAACGGCGTTGCGCCTAAATTCCTAATAAATTACTAGTTTCTCCTTGTTTTTCTTTTTCAGTGCAATTTATGTGTTTTTATCTTTCTGCCTGGGCGACTATCGAGCCCTTTTCTTGCTATTGTTTTTTCGTGCACTTTCGTTATCTTTGCCCTCAAACTATGATTGCAGTACTGCTGTGCTGATTGGTATAATTTCTCGTTCATCATGCCTGCTCACCATCGAGCAGAGTGAGAAATAGTAGTTGCTGAATAAGACACACAGGAAGCTGTAGTGATGAACTGCATCCGCACACAAAGCAACTGAAGTTTTACACTCAAAACGGGACTTACTGGCGAATAAACTTTTGCAGCTCAGAGTCGTGAAATCCCAGATGAATACGCCGAAAATTCACGTAACGTCAAGTTAGCGATAGTGTTATGACAGTAAAAAAATAGGCTGCTGCAATTCAAGTAAAAGTGCAGCTTTCAGGGAAGTCGCACCTTATGTTTCCCATACTGATACTTCGTTTGTACCGAAGAAGCGACAACACCATGCACAGCTGTAGATGTAGCATGAATAGAGTGATCATGTCAGGCATTTCTGTGTAACAACGTGTTGTCATTTGTTCAAGCAAATTTGTTATCGCACACAAGGTGGGCGCATGACTACACAAATGACCAGAGAACAATCGTTGGTACAAACAATAATAAATAAAAAGAAGGACGGGTAGCGAAGAAGACAGGCACTAGTGGGTTCAGAGCAAATAAGTTTTGACGACAGTGGATTCAGTGCTACTGGCTACAAACTCTAGTCGGTCGAGTGACTGATGTCGTGCTTGGAATCTGTGCCTGTCCTGACTTCTGACGTCGCGCTACTTGGTGTTCTGCCAAATAAGCACTTTTAGAAATGAAGCAAACTTTAAGACCATATAAGAGGTTAGTCTGCTTCGAAACACGGATGAAATAAAGTTTCTTTAATACTGGCGCAAAGGGGGTCGATGGAAAGCTGCGAACAATAAACTTCGGTAAAGGGCAAAAAAAGACGCAAAGCTCATTATTTTACTAAAGAGTAAGCAAGGAGAACGAATACATCCGGGTCTCCAAATCTTGCATTAGGTAAGTCAACAAGGTGGAAAAGCATATACGTACCACTAAGCGCTGTTGTTGGCTCGAGAAGCAGCAGGACGCAGCACAATGCAGCGGCCGAAAAAAGTACATCCACAGTTTCCCAAATCCACACCAATTTCGCCATCGTTCCTGCTTCGCCTAGCGAAGGCCGGCTGTGTCCTTTTAGTCGCAGTCCAGAAATCTCTCCTTAACAAGAAGTGTTGGTTTTGCAGCGGCTTATCACAAACACAGCAGTGAAGTGGGAATGTGAACGTAAAACGAGGAAGCTGGCGCGAGGGCGGGCAAACGATTTTGCGTTGCTTTCTTGTTCTGTAGGCACGCAGCTGTCAATTACTACTTCAAATTAAAAAAAAATGTAGTTTCCTTTTCACTGAAAGTTAACTTATCCAAATTTAAAGCCAGCAGAACTTATGAAAACTAAAGTTATCCTCTGCTTTACCTAGTTTCTCGGTACAGAGTCAACGAGTGGAGAAAAAATAAACGGACGACGAGCTTAGAAGCGCTGGGCTTAGCGTGCAGCGAGGTAGCTACAGGTTAGCTAAGAGTTTCATGGTTGCGAACGGTAAAGGCCAATCAAGTTCTCCTCACTCGCCGCGGCTGCCAAATCCCGGTACGGAACTTCGACAGAGCTTTACGAGGCGCGAGCGGCAGCCGAAGCGTGGCGATCGCGGACGCGAGTGCGAGAATCCCGACGGCGCGGAGCGGCGTGGTTGCGCGAACACCGAAGAGGAAGCAGAAATAGGGAGAGAGACGGGAACGACGAGACGGGAAAGTGGGTAGCGAGCGCTTCCCCAACTGGCGACGCCAGCGCCATCTGGCCACCACGCGGCGAGGTCGGAAACGAAACACGCGAAGCCAACAACCGAGCGAGAAAAAAATACATATTTGTTAGCCAAGCTGCGTGCACGAAGTCGACGCTTGTATAAATTGTTCCGCGTTCTGGCGCCCTCCGAAAACATTTGGCGACAGACGGTGCTGAAAGCCGGCTGGCTCGTCGCGTTGTATCGGAACTATGTCGAAGTGTATCAGAAGCGATTAAGTATGGGAAGTGCAAAAAAAAAAAAGCCACACATAACCTTACAATCATCGTTTCCCGATATCATATGTGTGCATCAGGTGCTGACGACATATAAGTGAGGGTGCTTCCTTTAGCTATCCAGACAAGCGCGATAGCAGTAATCATATGCTCTCAATTAAAACTATCCTGGAGTATTCTAGCGGCAATAAACAAAGTTAGGGAACAAGTTCAAAAATGGTTCATTCGCAGTTGGACAGGACGCGACACGTGCGTGCTTATCCACTGGCTACATGCCGCCCTTCTAATGCGCAGTTTCGGTGAATGTGTGTCACAGTTCTTTAGGAAACGCCCGGAACTAGTTATTACAGGAATGAGAAGGTTAACCATAACGTAGGATGGATTTAGCAGCTTAAAAGGAGAAATGAAAGGAAGGGCAAGTCACAGACGTTTAGTTCTCTTTCGAAGACGCGTATTACGAAAAAAAAAAAGGGGGGTGGGGGGGGGGGACATCCACGACATGCCCAAAAGACACATCTCTCTAGCATACACTTTTTTTCGATTCGATTCAGCTGCAGCATACCATACAGAAGTTCAAGAGAAATACGAACGGCACTGATAAAGGAGACCCCTACTTCCTCGTCTGGCCTGACATGTCTTTAGGAGGCTCGAACTTTGTGGTCTCTAGATTTAAGTCAGCTAATTCAATTTCTTCTCGGTAAGCCTCAGTTTAACGTGAACCTAGTAGTAATAACGGCCCGTGCTGAGAAAGACTCTTGCGTCGAAATGCTACATTTAAAGTCGGAGAAAAAAAAGGAAAGGTCAAATTGCCTCGAAGGTAGATTCCTTTCTCCTGTTCCCGGTTTTCAATGTTTTCGCTAGCTTCATTCCCCACTCGTTCCCGCCGACGGCTGAATAAGCCGGCAAATGAAGCAGAACGTTCGGTTCGTTCCAATCACGAAGAACTTCCAGTATGCCCGCATGAGGACCTTTATTAGGATCAATATTCACGTATGTCTCCAACATCGTTATGTATACAGCGCTAAATCCTTGTATGCAGCTTTTATGTTTTCCCTCCCCTTAACCATCCTGCAGCTAGTTAGTTAGTCAAATCACGTTTTTATGACTCCAAGCCGACTGCGGCTATGCTTAGCCGGCCACGACGTGGTACATGATGCACAGTAGATAGAAGCAGTGCGCTTTTAAATGTTTACTGAAAAGCTAGAGTTTGCTGTAGAAAAATCTGTGCACATAAGACAAGGATACAAGCGGATCATTTCCCAGAATTACACTGCGATCGAGACGGAACGTGGAGTCGGTCTGTAAGTTAATCCTGCCAATCGGCGGTTAGCACTGCTGACGTGCATTCTGATACTTCTCTTTTCTTTCTGTCTTTCTTTCTTTCTTCTTTTTCTTTCTTTCTTTCTTTTTCTTTCTTTCTTTCTTTTCTTTCTGGCAGAGGAAAGATACGTGAAAAAACTTTAAAAACATATTTTCCCCATGTTTTAAGATTTTTCTTTGACACTCTAGAGACACTCTTTGACACTCTAGAGTTGCCGCCCTGACGAAGACAAGTCCGCTTGTCGAAACGTTGGCTCCCGCGACATTCCCTGTTTTAAATCGTACCTTGCGATTTGTTCATAGAGACCGAAAGTGTCTCATCATTGTGTTTTTCCGCCAGTTAATGAGTGACCCTGTCTTACCCGTTAACAGTCGTGCGCCTGAACCTAAAGTCGACGTTACTGCAGGCAATCGCTGCGGTGCTTCGATTGATGAGAATCATTTCCGTACATATTGTTTGTATATGTGAAAACTGAAAACTTTCTTTTTTGTAATGCGGTTATCAGGTGGTGCTCCAAACTTTCCACAATGGCCAAATGGCCACAGTGTGCAAGTATTGCCCCTGTAACTTAGGTACCTTCTAGGCTTCCTAGGCAGTAACACTACGATATTATATATATATATATATATATATATATATATATATATATATATATATATATATATATATATATATAATATATATATATATATATATATACTCTACGATATAATGGACAGCCCCCAAGAGTGTAAGGCGGCAGCGTGGTGTGGTGAGAGGCAGCGGCCACATTCACCGTCGGCCCAGGGGGTTTTCAGGGGCAATCATTCTGTAATCTGGTAAAGGAGCGGGCACACGGTAGAAAGATTGCATCCCCGAGACCCTGAGAGATCTAGGCTATGACGTCCTCTCGACCGGCCCTCCAGGCCATAAAACTCGCATCTATCGGCGCAGCCAGTCTTCCTGCTTGTAAAGTCAGCAAGCAGACATGCGTGTATTCCCTACAGTGCACTGCAGGAAATCGTCATCTAGTACCTGGTATCTCAAAATGTGCATCGCAGAATAAGAAAAAAATATGACCCCACCCACATATCATGCTGTCGAGGCGAGAGTTTAGTTGATTAATGCAGCAGATTCTTGACAACTGTCCCAGTTACTGTAGTTTATTTTCTTCTTGTTCAGTTACTGTTTCTCGCGTGAGTCATTCGGCGCTATGGCCACAGCAATGTGATTTCCCACGCAGACGACCAGTACGAGTACTACAGTAAACGCCACGTGCAGTCGCTAGTTTCGACGATCACAAAACTCAGGTGTAAAGAAACAAGTCTCCCTCCCGAACATTAAAAAAAAACACGCACTTTCGCGCAGACTGAGGAAAGCCAAATTGATGTAAGAGTAACAAACATGACTTTGCGTAGCGTGTATTATATATACATTTGCATGTACTTGCCCTACGAGCCAGCGCATTCACTGCCAAACTTTCTTATTTCTCTCTTCTCTCACCTCTCCGACTCCTTTTCCCATCCTCCAGTGCAGGTTAGCCAACCGGACGCATTTCTGATTAACCTCCCTGCATGGGGTTTCTTCCTCCTCTTCCTCCCTTCTTGAGGTGTACACGGCCTGAAATAGGCTACATGCGGAACTTCAGTAATTTCAGACCGCTGGCCATTTGGATCTGGGCACCACGCCGCAGGTCGATTCGGTGGGTGCGGTGTATAACAATATAAGATCCAACACAGTACGTAAGAAGTTTTTCACATAGCCCACGTTTGCTAGTTGGTGTCATAAGAGCCACACTTAGTCACATAGACATTATGTGATCAGCAGGCGGTGGCGGTCGGTCTGTGTTTTGGTGCTATCTTGCGAAACAAGAGTGCGCAAATAACTCAATACACCGGGCTTTTTCTGCGTGACAAATAGTCGCAGATACGCAGGAGTTACCGCTCTACAAAAACAGGAAGATGGTATCAAGCGTATAACATGGCCGGCGAGCACAAAGAAACGAAAAAGAGCCAGGCCTGCGCGGAATCGCAGGACAGTGACAGCGTAAGCTGAAGGAGCGACCTTCCTAGAGGCCATTGTATACGCCTGGGGAAACTAGTGCAAGTACAGGTGGTGGGTATCCCCTGCGCCATAACTCTGCGGTTTGGGCTTCTCTCTGCACAGCGGTATGCTGTGCCCGACGTTGCCCTGCTGCAGCCGCGCGCGTAACTCTGCGATTCACTTTTTCAGCAGCGGTCCGCATCTTGCGAGGAGGCGCCATCAGGTATATCGAAGAGCCACGTCAGGTTGCTGTCGGGGCTGCGCACGTCGCCTGTCGCGTGACAAAACTGCTTCACGAGACAGCGCTTCGTAAAAACACATTTCGAAGGCTATGCGGAGGAAACCAGCGCCAATAGATGGCAGCAGTTGTCCTGTTCTTCACGAGGAGCGATATTGGTTACGGACACGGGCGGCGGCGGCGGACATCTACGGCGCCGTTGTTGTGATCTCGTAACAGCTTTCGCTGTAAAACACGGCCCTCCAAACTAGCACCTAAGTGCACTGGTTAGAAGGGTTGTGCTACCTTCCGCCCTTGTCTCCCTTCGCCATATCTCATCTCAGTATGCATCAAGGCAAACCAGCTAACCAACTAGCATTGACAGAACATAAAGAAGAAAGAGGGAACTGCAGCAGATGCAGTTTCTTGCGGGGCTGAGTTCAATGTATAAGTTATGAAACGTAGAACGCGGTCCCTGTTCTTGTGATCTGATGGGACACACGCGGAGACCATGTTGGTGAGAGTTCTTTCGGCCGTTTCTTTTGAGCATGAAACAGCGTAGGTCGTTGAAAACTCGTATCACACACAGACGAGACTCCTCTATGACCACATATGCAGTGAACTGTTGCCCGCGATGACGGGTGAAAACTCCAGCAGGGCCACATAAAGATGAAACATAGCTTGAACAAACCCACTTTGGTTGCAGTAGCCATAGATATGGCAGCCATCTCATAGCAGCGTGTCACCTGATCAGCGCACACGACGATCCAACGATATTTATTATGGTACCGCGGAAAGGGGCCAAGAATTTCGCTGTCGACTTCCTAGAACGGAATTATTAGGGGTGGTATAGGATGCAGTCGACCAGGAGAAGCACTTCAGGACGCTTCTAAACGTTGGCTAAAGTTGCACCTATGTGAACAACTGCTGTTCCGTGCCCCGCCACGGTGGTCTAGTGGCTAAGGTACTCGGCTGCAGATCCGAGGGTCGCGGGATCGAATCCCGGCCGCGGCGGCTGCATTTCGATGGAGGCGAAATGTTGAGGCCCGTGTGCTGTGCGATGTCAGTGCACGTTAAAGAACCCCAGGTGGTCGAAATTTCCGGAGACCTCCACTACGGCGTCTCTCATAATCACAGCTGGTTTTGGGACGTTAAACCCCACAAATCAATCAACTGCTGTTCCGTCTTGACGAAAAAAAAAAAAAAGAAAAAGTAATCTAGCCAAGGAGAGCACAGGAAAACAATAGGGAAGGCAGGGAAGTGGCTGAAGACCGCTTCCCTGCCTTTCTTGCTGTTTTCCTGTGCTCGTATGTCTCCTTGACCGGATTACATCTTTTTGTAAATAAGATAATCGTGGCTAAACGTCTGGACTAGCAAGTTACGCCACAAATCAGGCTAACACCTCCGGATTCATTAGTATACAGTAATCTCTCTCTCTCTCTCCTAACAAGCTTTGTTGTTCAGTCAATCTGACGGGCTTTAGGCTAGTAAAATCTGTTTTCAAGGCAGCAAAGCGTTCTCGCCACCATGAAAAAGCATGTGCCTAAATGACCTGAGGTAGGATCCTCGTGCATATCGCTCAAGACGAAGGTGTGAGGACGTTTCCGGACCACCAGGAGATATAGTTGCCTGTAGCGGGGTGGTTCTCTTTGTAGTGCAGTCGATCGCGTATAAAGAATAGATGGGCGGTGTCTTCCTCTTTGGCAGCAAGCTGTTGCCGCAGAGCAGCGTCCTTGCTTCTTAGTCTTAAAGGTGCGCACTTCAGGAAATCTAGGCTCAAATGACGCGGTGTCGCAGTTGAAATGATCCGCATCACAATTTATCGAAGGAAGCTGTAGCTGCTAAAGACAGCCTGCAGCAGCGTGCCGTCAGCCGCTTTTATCGGAAACCGGGAAGTAGCATTCATTTGCACATGAAGTGTCCATCGTGCAAGTCTACTGGATGGATCACGCATACTGACCAGCCAGCACGCAGTATGGAGTTTCGTGACGACAGTGAACGTGCGTTCGTACATGTGGGACCAGACGCGCTCTACAGCGAACGTCATCTTGCTACAGCTATTTTCTGCAACGGTGTAGTTATCGTGCAGCTGCTGAGGGAGCAACTCGTGTTGATGGCGCTTTCTTGATTACCATTACATTGAGTAAAATTGCTCCGACGTCAACTGCAGCTACGACGCCAGCATCCATGTGCACTTGCCATAGGGAAGGGTCCATCCGCTGAAGAACTGGAGAATGGCAATAATTGATGGCGTTTTATGTGCCAAAGCTAGTTGATGAGGAGGCAGCCCCGCGGTGGAGGGCTTCGGAGCAATTTTGACCAGCTGAGGATTCTTAACCTGCACCTACACAGGTGCTTCTTTTGTGTGTGTGTGTGCATTTCGCCTCTGTCGAAATGCGACCGCATGGCCGGCATTGGATCCCGCAACCTAGATATTCGCAAGCCAACACCTAGCCGCTACTCTACCACGGCGTGTGAAGAAGTGGATGGGACGTCAGAATGAAGTTTAGGTCCCAGAAAGCAAATACACCTTCCGGTCAAACTAGATGCTTTTCTTAAGTACGCATATTAGCGAATGCGCGGTGCTGGCAAACCCAGGAATAAATTACCGGAAGCACGAGGAAATGCCCAAAACGTTGCGCGGCGCTTTCACTGGGTGAGGCAGCTTAAAGGCTTCGACTACCGCTCTTTTGCCTAGTTCAGCTCTTATTGCTTCCTTGTCCACTAGATGGCTTCCATCACTGCCCGAACACCACTGCCTTGTGTTCGCGGAAACATTTCTTCGAATTCAGTATCAAACGTGGTTTACCAAGTCAGCCCACGGCAAATCGAGACGTGCGTTTGGCTCACACGATTCGCGTCTGAAAATGAAATCACCGAAGTAAGCCGCATGAGGCGCTCACAAGTGGCAAAAAAGTAATACCGTCCTAACTTTCCCCCATTGAATTCGAGGAGTCTGTCTCGTGTAACAAATGCTGCTTTTGCTTTGTCTGCCTTGCGCAGTGGAGTCCGCCAGCATCCGGACCTGAAGTCAGCACACTAAAGGTATGAGGCCGATGAAAGGCAGTATATAGCATCAATTCTTTCCCTTGATTTGTACAAAACTCTGTGCTGCCGTGAAGCCGTGTAAAGGGGGCAGCGGGCTCGTGAAGCTGTCGTAAGACAGCTTTTAGCTTTTATCAGCCGCTCCTTTGTCTACTTTTTTGAACATAAAATTGATTGATTGATTGATTGATTGATTGATTGATTGATTGATTGATTGATTGATTGATTGATTGATTGATTGATTGATTCCGTAGCGCAGGGTATAAGTCGTGTTTGGTGTTGCCGCTCAAGTATAGAGGTAGTCAATACAAGGTCGTCATGTGTCATCCTTATTTTTAACTAGGATTACTGAGGCTGTCCGTGAATTGCTTGACTCTTGTATTGCACTCTTCTTTAGCATCTCACGGGCTTGGTCATTGTCATTGATCACTTTGCGATCCGAAGGTGAAACTATAGGTAAGGCTTCTGTGAAACTATAGGTAAGGTCTCTGTCGCAGAGGTTGCTTAGATCCCGTACCTATGCGATCGTGCACACGAGAAGGAGGAAACGGTGGTGAGATTTCTTGAAGGTAAAATTCAAACGCTCTCCTGAATCCTTCTGTGTAGTGAATCCGCCACTTCCTGATGCGTGCTGGCATGCACTCGGCGATTTGTTTATAGACCTGATGGGGAAGTCAGCGGCGCATACATAATCGGAAAGGGGCGCATATAGGTGGTCAGGGACCTTTGAAAGAACAACGGCGACTGACGACGCTGGGTCTTGGTTGAGTTTCAGGCCCTCCGACAGAACTACAGGCACGCCGGAGCAATGGAGTGACCCTAACTTAATACGGCCTTCACTGACAGCATACCATAGATCATCAGAATACTGTTCCTTTCGGAACTACGGCGAACGGACTGTACGGCAGCGTAAAATGCCCTATCGGTTCCAGATAACAGCCTAATAGGGCTCACTTGAGAGATAACGGTGGCACAACTACAGACACCACAAATATTCTGCAGGTCCCACGCATTACTTGTGCGAATCGGTGTCATGCGAAACAGTCAGCGATGGAATTGCCTACGATGAATTGTTTTGA